>JAUESO010000048.1:0-181184 GCA_030914385.1 Drosophila antonietae | reverse complement strand
TTCTTCCTTCCTCCGATAGATTCTCTCAAAATGATTTCTTTCTCAATTTCTCTTTTTTCTTTTCTTACTATGTCTTTCTAGCAGTCAATAGATTCTTCCACTTCTAATAGACTTCTATATCTTACTTAATTTAAAATCATTTAAGAGTACATTACATAACATTATTTCTACTCTTCTTCTGCTTCTCCTCCCTTACAGATTACCGATCGCAGCATAAACGATTGCAGCTGTCCGTTCTGCAAGCTGCCCGAGCTGAGCAACGAATTGCAGCATGAGGATGAACATTTGGAATACTTTTCCAATTTGATATATTCCTTAAGAGCATTTTGGACAACGATGTGCATGAGCTGT
Source organism: Drosophila antonietae (assembly GCA_030914385.1). Lineage (NCBI taxonomy): Eukaryota > Metazoa > Arthropoda > Insecta > Diptera > Drosophilidae > Drosophila > Drosophila antonietae. The sequence goes on along the minus strand of JAUESO010000048.1, from coordinate 180,833 downwards.
TCCAGCGAAAGTTGCGTGATCGCACACTGCTGCAAGATCCCAACTTCAAGTGGTGCATACAGTGCTCGTCCGGTTTCTTTTGCCCGACCCAAGCAGAAGCGTTTGATATGCCCCGACTGTGGCTCGGTGACCTGTGCCCAGTGTCGCAAGCCCTGGGAGCGACAGCACGAGGGCACCAGCTGTGAGGCTTATCTGGAATGGAAGCGGGAAAACGATCCGGAACTGCAGGCAAGGGTGTGCAGGAGCATTTAGCACAGAACGGCATCGATTGTCCCAAATGCAAATTTCGCTATTCGCTGGCCAGGTGAGAGGAGATATTAAGAGAGTCTATATCTTTTTCTGATGTATTTTCTTTCAGGGGCGGCTGCATGCACTTCACCTGCACTCAGTGCAAATTCGAGTTCTGTTATGGTTGCGCTCGCCCCTTCATGATGGGCGCCAAGTGCACAATCTCTCCGTATTGCGCCAAGCTGGGTCTGCATGCTCATCATCCTCGCAATTGTCTGTTCTATCTGAGGGATAAGATACCGATGCAGCTGCAGTTTCTGCTCAAAGAGCACAACGTCAAGTTTGACACGGAGCCGGTCGAGCTGGATGATGAGCCGAGCAGTTCGAGCAAAGCCCGAGCCCAGGCCCGCTGTCCCATACCACTGCAAAAGGAGACGGCCACAGGTCTAGTGGACACAGTGTGCAACAACGAGGTGCCGGACAAGCATGCGGGCATGTGTCGGTGGGTGAATTGAATTTTGAACATTCTCTATAATTGCGACGTCTAGAGAGGTGAAGCTAATTGTTATTTTTTTTCTTTTTTTTTGCCTCACCTATCGAATAGCACACATTACGTCGAGTATTTGGCTGGCAAGGTTGCCAAGGCCAGCATCGATCCGTTGCCCATTTTCGATTTAACGGACTGTGTTCAGGAGCTGCGTAGGCGTGGCATCGCACTGCCCGAACGTGGGCCCTGGGACACCGACGAGATCTACAAGACCATGTGCTCTGAGGTTAGTTAATCAACAATTTTATTGATTCTGTTGTTGCCCTAACAAACGGGTGTGCCTAGGTGTTTGTCAGTCGTTTAGGCCAATGGCCAATTTATTAATGGCAGGGTGATTATAGAGAAGCAGACTTGAAGAGATAGTTTGTGAAGAGAGGAAAGAATACATAGATTTTTATATAATAATCCAAATTATGAGTTCAAACTAGGGAGAGAACCAAGAACAGATTTTTTTATAAAAAAGTTATTCTTCGTAGTTATTGAGTACCAAAGAATCCTGTTAATTAATCCAATTTGAAGATCAAGATTATATATTATATATGTATATAAATTACATTTCAATATATATACTTTATATTTATGTTATTTTCATCCCGAAAGAGTATTTGCTCTTCATCACATAATCAGAATAATTTCGTCGTATTATTATTTTTTTTCCCTTAATTTCAATTATTTTGGCTTGTGCGTGTTTCTCTTTATTATGTTTGCTTTACGCGGAAACGCATTTCCTGCGCCAACTGTTCTGACCCTCTGATGATTCAGTTCACGCCCCCGCCTATAAATAGATCTAAATAAACGATCGATCGATTGCTGGATCGATAGAAAACAAAAAAAAAGCACATCTAGGTAATAGGCTCTGCTAAATTTAGCTTCAACTCTGACGTATTTCACACGCGTCTTAATTGATTTTTTCGCCTTTATTAGTATTTAATTGTAAACAAGTGAAATAAAAAGAAATTGAATTACAAATGTTTATCAAGCAAGCTCTCTCTCACTTTTTCTCTCTCTCCCCCTCTCTATAGGTAATCAAGCAACGTATACCATTGAAATCGGCCTGAGTGCCTGAGATATTGTATATGGATATATATAAGCCGACTGAATATGGTTCTTCCTGATCTACTTGGGACGTCGACTCTGCTTCGACTCTTTTTCACATACATTATTCATATATACATTTTTTTTATATATATACATATACATTATTTGTAAATTTTAGAGATTTGATTCACAACCCACACACATCTATCGACCATATTTGTTTTAGCTCGTAAGCCATTCGCATCGTTTATATATTTTTTCATCATTCAGCCAAGACACAAACCATAGACGTAGAGCTACCTAGACATACGAACAGACACCTGGCATCTAATGGCATTCAATAAACATATTAATTAATTTATGCACTTTTCGACAAAAACGTGTTTCAAATAATCTATAAATACACATATATATAAGACTATGAATAGGAATAGGGCGCATATTTGCCATGCCAGCTGCAGAATTTTATTCAAAGTAGCAATTATTTCAATTGCTTCTAAAATTATGCAAATGCAAAATTTTGGAAAACAATAAAAAAAATGATTTACACTACTTTTTTGAGGAGGTAAGTATATTGTTTATTTATCTAAATAACATCTGGCCAAATAGACAAGCGAACATGTTTGAAAAACCGCAAAAAGAAAGCAATTCTCTAAATGGTATACCAAGGGCAAGGAATGAAAAAAAAAATACTTGAGGAGTAAAGTTCACAAGTCAAGGTAAATAAATAAAAGTTTTTGCACTGTGTTATTTGACATATCAAAACATATATTTATATCTCTGTATATAGTTCTGCTGCCTATTTAATTCCAACTTGTCCTCAACAAGAAATTGATTATTTTTAGCAAATTAAGAAGAAATCTTCACATTTTACTAAATTACTTTACAAATTTCATTTCGAAATCAAATAACAATAAAAAATGAATTAATTACTCAACATTAATCAGTTACTACTAGAAAATATCGTTTATAATAAACAAGCAAAAGGGCAGCGCCAGAGATAGGAATCTCTTTAATTACAACTTACGTCTTGCTCTCTGCTAAGCTAACAATAATAAAATATAGCTCGTATACATATGTATATGACACGCTCGTGAGCAGAGCGTGAAGGTTAACAGTTACCTTCACGCTCTGCTCACGAGATCAACCGAAGAAGATCGTACTCAAACGCTCTCAGCTACAGTCTTCGGATCTTTTCGTTTCGAGTTTCGTTTGAGCGTCTTGAGCTGAATTATTCGTGTGAATAACGTTTACGAAGCAATGTGATTGACGCTCGCTCAAGAGGCTCAATAAGTAAGCAACAGTCTATGCAATCGATCTTCTTTTTCACACTCACATACGCTATTGAGTGCTTAGCGAAGACAAGCCTCGCATAGAATCTAATACATACACAAACGACGGCTTCACAATGCTTACTCAAGCGTTCGGCCGATCGTAAGCGAGCTCGATAAAGAACCGATGCTCTCTCTCTCTCGTTCCATCTCTCTCTCTCTCCTGTTCTGACCGATCACAAAGAAAATCGTTAAAGAACTGACGCAAGCGCACTCTCACAGTATTTTCCCAAAGTGTAAGTGAATGACACATATCTGCAGATATCGAGAAACGGTCAGCAGATATTTGCGAGCTCTGATAATAAAATAATAGATAAATTATATTTTAAATATAAACTTAATTTTGGCAGACATTTCTTTCATGATTATTTTTGGACCAGCACGCAGAGCCATGATTAGCTGTTTAATACTAAAAATTAATATAGACAATCAGGTTAAATATAATATGTATAAAGACTTTGAAGTATAGGCAACTATAGCCCATTGTGGCTTAATAACAATAATTATAATTATAATTATATACAACAATTTGCTAAATGACAGTTCTAAATGTTGTTTGCATTTTACTAAAAGCAGAGACGAAGAAATATATTATGGTTGCTGTAAATTGTATCATGAGTTCTTATAATAATTCGGGGAATTCTCATCAAAGGAGAAGAACATTATCTGAGAAAGTTAGACAAGTGACCTTACAATGAAGTTACAATGAAATTGCTAAAAGGCGAGAATATTCTATTCCATGGAGAATATTCCATTCCGAATACTATACAAAAGTATATCGCCGTAAATAATATACTCTGGTATATTTCAGTAGATTTCATATTTATAGATATATAAATATTTAAAAATATCATACATCTTCTAGATAATAAATATGTAATGCGTACAAGAAGCACAGCCCAAAATAGCTTTTACTCCAGTTTTCCTATATTTGTGCTTGCAAAAAACTGTTGCATACTTTTTAGGGACGCCTCCCAATGTGAATGTCGCATTTGAATGAGAATGAGAATGAGAATAAGAGACTCGCAGCAGCGAGTTCCAACGGAATACGAAATGGCAAATGCGGCTCATAAATTACGCGACAACAACAACAACAACAACAACAACCAGAGGCGAGTTTGTGTGTGAAAAACTCATGAAAATTCGCATTAGTTGTTGTGTAGGCGATTGAGGTTTTGGGGGGGAGGGCAAAGAAAATAAGTTGACGCCTTGGCGGGCATCGTAAAACTTATTTTTGTGCGCTTTGGTTTAATTTATGCGCGCGGCACAACATGTTTTGCATTTCGGACAGTTTTTACACCAATAAAAACTAATTAAATGGGATCATTTTAATATTTATCGAGCAATTCTCCGATCAGCAAAACGAAAACAAATGACTTTCTACTTGATCTCAAAACTCTGCCGGCACGTGTCTCAGCAAATATGCAGATAGGATCTGCATAAATATATATATCTCTATCTGTAAATAGCACAATTTTGTTTCTTTTTTTATATTTAATTTATTTCAGTTGACTTCTCACATAGACTCGAAAATCCATAAAAATCCATTTAAGTGTTAACATGCGCGACGAGGTATAAAATAAAAAAAAAAAAGAAGAAATCCAAAGCTCATAAAATCCGTCTACTCTTGAGTATCGATACCCTGTAGATAAATAATAAAATATAAATGCCCAAGGCAGGGTATGACAGGTGAGAGCTGACTTCACAGTAAGTAATAAATAAAATTTAAAATTATGAAAATATAAAATATTTTGATTAAATTATTAAGTTAAAAAAAATAAATACACATAAAAAAAGAAAATTGTATAATGAAAATAAATACACTACAAAATAATAGAAATATGTAAAAAAAAAATTGTTTTAAAATGTATTTACTAAAAAACTAAACAAAAAAATTAATTTAGTTTTTCTCTTGCTGGCACACAAAATGCAAAATATTATAAAATATCTTAGTATATTATTTTCATTATACATATGTTTAAATAATATACTAAGATATTATTTATCATTTTGCTTATATTTTATCATTATTTTTAAGTATATTAGCGTATATTTTCTATCATAGCCAACTATACTGTACGCCACAACTATAGGGTATTTCCATGTATTAACAATTTATTTTCGTAACCTTTTTGTTGCATAATAAAATAAACAAGAAAACATAAAAAAGCAACAAGAACAAAGCACGTGGCAAACGTTGTACTGAAATTTAATTACAGGTAAATGAACGTTCAGCCAGTCAACCAAACAAACTCAATCAATCCATCAGCCAATCAATCAATCAACGGACAAGCACTTTATTTGATTTAAATGAAAATTGAATTACAAGAATGGAGACAGTGAACGAAAGAGAGCGAGAGCGAGAGAGAAAGAAAGGTAAAGTCAATGCCAACCATTCGGCCAGTCAGGTAAAAAGCGCAGCCGAGGTGGCCAACAGGTGTAAGCACTGGAAGGAAGGTGGGCAGAAAACGAGGCAATATCAGCAGCAAGTTCAACATTTTGTTTAATCAACCTTCGCAGCTGCTGTTTATTAGAGACAGATTTACGACTGCGTCACATCCTGTTCATGTCCCAAACAAAAGCTGAGACAACGGCAACAATTAGTGCAACAACAACAAGAGCTACAGCAACAACAACACCAACAACGTCCATTCATAAATATTCCATTGTTTTGGCCACATAAACTAAATGCCCTGACCAACGCTGACATTAGACTTTGGCCAACCTTCAGAAAGAGAAAAACTATTGGCAAAAATCTATACGGTAAATCTATTCTAAACATTGAATAATTAAAAATTGAGCAAAAATTAAATTTTGATTTTTTTTTCACTCGTTTTTTAATGCGTCAAATAATAAATATTTATTGTTAGTTTAAATTGTTGTTGTTGTAGATTTTCTTGCCCATTGTTGTATGCGTCGTAATTTTTGCTAAACAATGTGCCACATTTAACAACAAAGCGAATTTATTTTTGCGCAAATTTTTATGATGGTTGTGAAAATGTTTAGAACAAATTTTGCTTTTACGACTAATATTGTGGGCAGCGTTATACTATGTATATATGGATATATGTATGTTAATAATATATATACATAATATAATATATTTTATAAAAATATAAATGGACTTGGATTTTTTTGTTTTTTTTTTAAGTCCTATAAAAAGCGAAATCAATTTGGAAAAGCTAAAAAAAAAAAAATAAAATTCAAATACTTACATATTCTTTGAAACCCTATGATCCAGGTAACCCAATTTAGCAACTGAAAATAAGAATCGAATAGATAACTGTAGACAATCATAAATTAAACCAAAGCTGTCTAAATATAAACATATGTAGTTCTCTTTGCTGTAGAAAATATAAAAAAAAAAAAATAATAATTGTTTATATTTATATTAGAAAGACGAAATAAACACAGTTTAAGTTTCTCTATATATTTAATATATATTTGATTTTGCATTCATCACTCCGTGTACATTAACTCATATAAAAGTAGTATAGCATAGCGCATATAGCATAGTACTCATAATACATACATATTCATATATATATATATAGTAAGATTATATACAAGATCGTACACATACATAGATATAGTAGATAAAGATACAAGTTAAAGTCTAGAATAAACATAATATATAATCGTATAGGGTTTAGATATAATCGAATTACACATAGATAAGACAACACTTAGCTAATAATTGGTCGTATATAGTAGTACATAGATTATAGATATATATCATATATTCTTGCTCTTACATAAATATTAAATTCTAGATAATTGCATTAGTTGGTATCGTATTTGACATATAAAGTAAATAACGCGTACATCACACATATATAAAACTACATACAGATAGATGATATATATATATTTTATATATTTCTACATATTTAAATATAAACCATCGTAGCGGAAGACTAAAAGGTAACACTAGTGGAAAGATTATCCGTTGACGTGCTTTGCCCTTATTGGATATACAAAATATTTACTAGATATATTTCTATGCCCCATTGGGTTTATTTGGTACAAGTTTCTACTAATTATGTGGTTACATCATATGCATAGCAAAATTCGTCTATAAGTATTACAATATTTATATATATATCTTTTATTTTTTATCAGTTTTGGTCCATTTGAACCAAATAACAAATTTCTTTTTAGTTAGAGAAGATTGACTTCTCAGCATTAACCAAGAACTCATAGACCTCAAAAATCTTATAGATCAGAGATCTCATATGTCAGAGATCTCTTCGAAAAGAGATCCCATAGATCATAGACCTCATGGATTTGACAAAATTCTCTTTGATATATCGCAGCTTATTACATTTCCAATGCATGCAAGCTTTCCACTTCGGGATCGAAGCTAGCATCGCATGTGGATAGCCAATCCCAGACGCGCTTTCGCACCATGCCCTGATCAATGGGTACATCCAGGCCATAGCTAGACATCATGCGCTTAAAGCGCAATTTGTTCTCATCCCCTGACAGACGTCCCTCGCGCTGATTCAGATAGATGCACGAGTCCTGATCCTGTGCCGTGGGCGAGATTAGCGTGGCCGATTTCGAGGCCGAGATGCGACACTCGACCCAACGATCCTTCATGTATTTGGTCACCTCGGTGATCTTGCATCGTTCCTCTGTGTCGTGTGTCAGATATTTGCGAAAGCAGCGCATCAAACGCGGCGAGAAACGTCGAAAATTCTCTGGGACCTTGGTCGTCTTGCGCTGCTCGTATTTCATGAAGTTGGCGTACGCCGGATCCTTAACCCAATCGGCGGACAACCATGGCGGATTGCCAGTCAGAATGTTATACAGCAAGATGCCAAATTGCCAGGAATCGCTGATGGGCAAGCACTGGAAGCGCTCATTCTTGATCAACTCCAGTTGCTCGGGAGGCACACAGCTGGTCCATGTGTGCTTCACCTTGTGCACGAGCAGACCCTTCTTGGTCGTTGCACCAAAATCGCACAGCTTGACGCGTGTAAAGTCCGGCGTAAAGACCAGCACATTCTCAACTTTGAGATCACGATGCACCAGATTCTTGGAGTGCATAAAACCCAGCGCAGAGCTCAATTGCTCTGCAATCAGCTTACAGGCCGTCTCATGCAGACCATTTGGACCAATGTTCGAAGCGAGATCTCCATATGGCGCATGCTCCATGGCAAACACATAATAGTCCATAGTCTGAAGGCCACGGCATAGGCGCTGAGTATATGATGATGATGCGATAGCTCATAGTTGTAATGGAACTCCTTCTGGAACTCCTTGATCGTGGTCAGCTCGGCATGCACCGCCTTCAGCACCACCGTGGTGTTGGTCGGCCTGTGCCGGCACAGCAATATCTTGGCAAAGCAGCCCTCGGCCAGCGTCTTCTCGATATTGTACTGATCGGCGAATGTCATCAATGGCAGTTCCACATCGGGTATCATATGTATCTGTCCGCCATCATTCTTGTCCGGCTTCTTGTAAATGCTGCTGCGTCGACTGACCGATGCCCCAGGCACCTCCAGTCGGCCAGTGCTGGTGCTGGTCGGCGTCAATGGCGTGGCTGCATCGCTTCTGGTTATTGTGATTGGTACAGGTGCTGCTGTTGTTGTTGCTATTGCGGCTATTGGTGCTGCCGCCATCGCCGAACGAGCGACGCAGCCGAAAGGAGAAGGAGCGTTTCTCTATAAGAAATAAGAGGGGAAAAGTTGTTGTTAGTTAAAATTATTGATAAAGTTATCTATAATATATAAAAATATATAAATATAAAATATAAATATTTATTTAAATCTATATTTTTTAGATTATCTATTTATATTATATAATAGTCTAGACAGAGTATTTCTTGGTCTAGCACTTTTATATGTTCTCTAACAACCCCATTCAGTATTTATCATAATTTATTTCATTCATTTCTGACCCATTTCAGTAGCATAATACTATATTTAATTTTGAATAATTCATAGATTGTAAAATATAATAAGAAGGCTCAATTTGAATAGAGTATAAAGAAATGCTAATGTAATCAAGTGACAAAGAGATTATATCTAATAAGATAGAAATAGATGGAATGAGTTTTTGAGATATTATGAATATGATAAAATAGAATGGATACGAAGGAATGTAATGCAATCAAATTTGATGACAAGGGGATTATATTTAATATGAAGATGAAACGATATAAGAGAGATTAAAACTTAGTGTAAAATATGATCGAAATGTAATGAATGGAATGCTAAAGCAATAAAGTTTAATAACATAATCCCATACTCATTCATTTGTACGAACTCTAGCTATCTTAATCCAATTTTATTACTGTTATTTTTACATTAAATATTCTCAATATATCACTTTATATCTTGTTAGATATCTTAATTTAAATATTATATTCAAATAAAAGAATAAAAAAGGCAAATCAATTGTTTCAATATCTCAGCATAAACGTGTATCAAACCGAGTGATAAATCTTTCATTTTTATGCTATAAATTATTTTTACCAAATGATGATTGAAATGAAAATATGTTTCACATAATACCCAAAAGTTTACGAAACAATTTGAAGAATGTTAAAAATGTCTTTGAAAATAAAAACAAAAGAAAGAAACAAAAATATGCAGTTTATCAAATGCTGACCTTAACCTGTTGCCCAAAGACAGGTGTCTGGTATCAGAAACAGTTTTTTTTATACCCTGAACCCATTGAAAATGGGAAATCAGGGTATAATGGTTTTGTTAAAAGTATGTAACAGGCAGAAGGAGGCGTGGCAGACCCCATAAAGTATATATATTCTTGATCAGGGTGACGAGAAAAGTTGATATAGCCATGTCCGTCTGTCCGTCTGTCCGTCTGTCCGTCTGTCCGTCTGTCCGTCTGTCCGTATGTTTGAACGCGTCGATTTCCGAAGATACAAAAGCTAGAGAGTTCATTCTTTTTGTGTTAGGTCCGTATATTGAGCGCGCAGTACGAGTTTGTTTCAGAAATTCGATAACTTGTATATTTGCTTAGTTATCGATAACTGAAATTATCGGGAACCAGTTATAAAATTCTAGCTAATTCATCTTTAGAGTTAGAGTCTCCAAGTCTTCCGCATATATATAGATACCAATTTAATACAATTTCGGTTTTTGTCAGATTTTGGATTCCGGTCCCCAATTCGCCCCCACACCCCCAATGTGTAAAAAATGCATTTCAAATACTAGAGACATACAGTTTGGTTTGGCATAAAGATATGAATATCATAATCTTAATCTGAACATATCAATACGATTGTCCATCTAGAAACAGAATTATTAGTCTATAAAGTTTTCTCATCAAAACCCATGTGGCGCAGCAAGCAAGGCAGCGACAAAGCAAGACGCATTGCGGGCGCACATATATACATACATATGTACATATGTATGTATGTATGTATATGTGTACAATCGCAGATCAGCGTGTGGCTGTACATATGTATGTATGTACATATTTGGGCATGTAAAGCTAATTGTAAAAGAGTTATGATTTCTAAAAAAAACCTAAAATGTCAAATAGAATATGTAGATCATATGCTGAAACTCTCATTACAATCCATTATATATTTTAAAAATTTTAAAACAATTAAAATAACAATGGAAATAAATGCAAGCAACGTTGAGCAATGCAAATCAATTTTCGTATGCGTGTGCACATATACACACACAAAATCTTGGGCCGTTTTCTATGTTGCTATGCGTGCATATTCTAAGAATCACAATTGTTTTTGAATTGCGTTAGAATTGTCTTTGAATTGTATTTGAATTGTATTTGTATTGTATTTGTATTTTCAGCCACTGCTTTAGTGTTTCTTTCGTATATGGCGAATTTGATTCGTTTTCACTACTCTGCAGTTCAAGTGAGCCGTGGTGTAGATGGCTAGACAGATGCGCCGAGTGTTAGGCTGTCGCAGGTTCTAGCCTCGCCTAAGCTCTTCATAATTTCTTTTTTTTTAATTTTTTTATTTTTTTTTTTTTATTTATTTCTTTTTATTATTATTTATTCTTTTGTATTTGATACCTTTAAAAGTCAGTTGGTAGTTTAACTAATTGTGAATAAATGCGTTTCTTTTTTTAATTTCAAATATTTAATAGCATCATTTCTGAAAGTGTTTTTGTTTCAATTATATTTTATTCCGTTAAGTCAACAGAAAATAATGAACAAAAAAAAAAGTCTGCCCAAATAACAAAAGCACGTGACATCTGCGGTTTTCCTATATGTATGCCCACATGTACATTCAAAGCTAGTGTAGCATGGTCTAAAAATTTAAACTTGATAGATGGCGCTTTAGCAGTGAACTTATTTACTATGGCTATTACAGCTTCGAGTGGCATTGATATATTTCTTTTACAATTATGAAGTGTCTGTGTTAATTAAGGTATGCCTGTTAATCGAGGAACGTCTATTTGTTGGGTCTATTTTTAATGATATTAAATAATATAACATTTTTCGAATTTCAACTAATATAAGCGCCATCTATTATTTTTTTTTTGGCAATGCAATGTATATATACATGTACATATGTACATTTTGAACGTTACACGCATACATTCTTATGTATACTTTCTGATTTATCCATATGGGTAATTCTCCAGAAAAGTCAACTTTTTGTCACGTTCGACACTGGTTTTTTGTAATTATCTTGAAAAACGGATTAATTTTAGTACTAATCAAGAGCAATATATTAACTATTTGTCAAAATAAAGAAGTTTTTTGCCATTTTCAGCACTAAAATTGATGCATTTTCAAGATAATTACAAAAAACCAAACCACAGTACAGATTATTATTTTATTTTATTAAAATTGGGTTCAGGGTATTATCTAGTCGAGCACTCTCGACTAGAGTTTTCTTACTTGTTTCTCTTTTAGCCTGTCCAAAAAGCAATTGCCCACGTCTCATGCAGAGTAACAGAAGTGTGGACTCTTATTGAATTTTGGCCACTATATACTATCTAGATATTTCTATTTATATTCATAATTTGTGTAATTATGATTTATAAGGCACTTTTGATGTGAACATGTTTGCTTTTAGTTTTTTATGTGACATTTGTTGTTGTTGAATTGGCTCGAATTATTTAACATAGAATATCGCTTTGTTTTACAGTCCTCGAACGGTGTGCCACGCCTACGCCCACGCCGAAAGCAATTTCAAATGTCGCCGCGTTGTCTAATGTGTGCAAGAAAAGCAAAAACAACAAAAAACCACAAAAAAAAAAAGAAAAAAGAAAAAAAACTCAGGGAAGAAATTATAGTGTAAGACCTGCGCAAATCTGAAGTATCATTCGTCTACGGACGTCAGACACTTCTTATTTTCGTTTTTCATTTAGTTAGTCACGAATCAGATCTTTGGGAATTCTGAGAAAATGTTTTTAAATGTTGCCATTTAAATTTAATGCTGTGTGGCCAGTGCGAAAAATCATTTGATTTTCGCTTTAAATGAGACAGCAAATCGGCAGACAGCGAGAGTCTGCCTGGAGGAGGCTGGAGGCAATGAATCTGAAGCATTTATAGGGCGTGATGTGGATTTGAGATTTCAGATTTGGAAAATTGTGTTTCGCTCGTTTTTCATTTTATGTCGCCGCCAACACACAAAAATTAGGTTTCGGGATTTTTATTTTTTTTTATTTTACCATTTTACACAGCTAAGAAAATATTGGACATTTCAGACAAATTAATGGTCGATCGAAGAAATGTGCAGGTTTTTCTTTTAATTTCTTTTCAAAAGTGTGTGCAAAATGCATTGAGGGGGCTGTGAATTTATGGCTTGATAGGGAAATCGTGTTTATAGTTGTTCGGCAAGTTAAAGATATTGTGATTTATGAGCTGTTACAAAATATGAAAATTGTAAATGGAATTACTAGCGGTAAAATTGGCGTGTTTCTTGATATATGTATGCATGATGATCGATATGAAATGAGCGCTAATATCGATAGGAAATCGATTACAAATGTGTAAGCGGCTTAGTCGAAACCAGTCGAAATGAACATAATCTAAAACCGATATTAACTACTGCAATCGATAAAACATATGATATCGATCAATATTTACCCTAAAGTCTTGACGCTATAACAAAGATGTGAAAGCGATATATTTTATTACTGAAATCAATAACATTTAACAAATTTGATACGTTTTGTTTGGCTTAGATATAATTGACATTACTCATAATACGTTTTTCTTCAACTCAAACTCTTCAATCTATAATTGATTTCTAGTTAAAATTCTGTAGCACCTATTGCCATTGTTTCCTGCGGATAATCGATATACTCGTACTGAAATATTCTTGCTTATTAATCAATAAATAAACGATAAAATTCTTAATAAATTTGTGCATTTGGGAATCGAATAACAATTCAATAAAACAAAGTATAGTCTCAATTAGTCAATTAGCTAATAGATCAATCATATAATGACGTGCTACAGACTCAGACACACACTTGCGTCACACATAGTCGCAAGGCGATTGGCCCACAATCTGTACAAAATTGAGCCCATTAACCCCGCACAGCATGGAGACATCTGTATATATCTATATAGATCAGCAATTGAGTGAGATTTTTAGTACTACTACTCTAATTTTTATTTTGCTATTTGAATTTCTATTTCCGTTCCAGAATTGATTGGCTCGAGGCCAGGGGCCAAACAAATCCCGGTCTCTTGAAAAGACTATAAGGAAACAAAAGCTCACGAAACTAATTATAAATCATTAAGAACCATCAGCCAGTGGCCAGCAGCCAGAGGCCAGCGGACAGCCGCCTGCGTGTGCTCATAAATCAAACTTTCACTTTTATTTCGAACCAAGCCGCCGCCTTCCACTTCTATAGGCCCCGCCACAGCTGCTTGGCCATATGAATATAACACAAGTGGAAATACGTTAAGCCAATTTCAATTATTTGGCCAAAAAGCAACAAGAATACAAAATAGAAACGCAAACACTTTGCATGCCAAGAATAGATGCCGTCAAAAGGGTCAACAGAGCCGAACCAAAAAAAATGCATTTTTCGTGTTGCTAAAATTAAAACAAATTTCCTTATAAATGAACTGAAAAGCAATACCACACAGTGGGCCAACAAATGGACAGATGGACAGATGGACAGATGGACAGATGGACAGATAGTTAGTTTGAATTGTGAAATGTAATTGCACTAAATAACAACAACTATAAATAGAAGAAGAAGAGCGACAATGGCGTCAGGAGATCGACCTGCACTACGCATGAGAAATACTTGCGACCGTAAAGTCCAAAAAAAATGAGAGCAAAAACTATTACATATATCGAATGCTGTATGCCCTTTATATATTTATATATAATATTATGATTTAATTAAAGTAGATTAAACTAAAATTTTAATTAAAAGTAAAGTAATTTAAGTACATTTATTTAATGTCCAGTTAATTTGAAATTATAACAAAATTAATTTCACTTTAATTTATTTAATTTATTATATGTATAATTGAGTAAAAGATTTACCATAACTATAGAGATCGCAAAATATTTCGCTTAGTTTACTTATTTTTAATACTGTCCATAATTCCATTTGAATGTTTCTCTCTTACATCTCTCTTTGTTATCTCAGCTGTCTCAAGCCACATCACATAGCTATGATAACCCATATCGTTAGCACAAACAAATCGCTCAATATATATGAACAATATAGGGTAGGTGGCGCAGCATCAAATTGTATGACTGACTGCCAAAATGACTGCGCGCCAGCAGCTTACCCTCCCGCCAGCCAGCGCCACCTCCCTTGTCGTCTAACCTACCTCCGTGGCGGGGTTCCTACTATGGGGTAGAATTCGTTTTCGGTCCTCGTCTCGCCAGCTTGGCAACCCGCTCGCCACAGTTTGTGACTTTGGGGGCATTGCTGACGTCAATTGGCGAGTCGTTGTCGGTCGGCGTGCCACATCTACACACTCACACATACGCACACACACACATACAGATACGCACACGCATGCAGTGTTGGATGCTGCGAGGCAGCCGCGCGGGCGTCTTCCAACGAGTTGTAGTTTTATTATTATACAAATAATACCTATAGGCACGCACATAGATCTCTATATCTGTATATATAGATATATATATATATATGTATATATAAATATAGCTGATTGCTACTAGAAGAAGTCTGGGTACTTTGGCTACAATCAACGTGAATATGATGATAAATTGGCCAAGTCCGAGCACGTAACGCACTCTACAGACGTCGGCCGTGCTGTCTGCGATATCGAGCCAACCAATATATATATATATACATATAGTATGAGTTGGCATATATGTATATATCCATAGCATTGCGTTGTTACAATTGATATTTGTCTGCTTTATGCCGCAATGCGATTAGCTTTTTATCTTTTGATGTGGCCGAGCTCATTAAACATTGATTATACATTAGATCCAGCAAAAGAGATCATTTAACTATAGCCTAGCATATATATACATACATATACATACATATATATATACCTTACATATTTCCATTTCAATTTCTTGCTTTTTTTAAGTACTCTCTATTTACAGCATGAATTGTTTATACTTTTTGAGATTTAGGTCAACAATAATAGTTTTTTTTTACATTTTACAAAACAAAAATTTTGTTTGCTTTTGTTTTTTCTAGGGATTACGATACTTTAAGTTCCGTTAGTAATTGTTATGGAAGTGATTATTATTTTAGCAGTTCATTTTATTTTATTTTATTTTTTCTCCTTTTTTGTTGCTCACTATTGTGTGGGGATATAATTCTTAGATTAATTATACATTTTAAGCAGAAGAGTTTTGGCTTAAGATTAGACCTTGTATAAACAATAAATATTTAATAAATAATTATAATTAATAGCTTTGATTTATTCTTGATAAAGTACAAAAACCTTTTACTATATGATACGACCTATTTATTTTTAAAAGTTTTAGGCAATTAATTAAACCAAAATACTGAAAAAATTCAGAGTGCCAACTAGTTTTGCTAGTATGAAAAATATAATGAAATTTTTATTAAAAAAAAAATAAATCTTTAATAAATAAACTGTTTAAAACAATATTCTTAATGATAAAATATATGTAACTACAATTTTAAAATAAAATTTTTTATTAATAAGTATTTTTAAGTTGATACAAAATGTATCAAAGTTTTAAATAAGATAGTTTTTTTTATCAATTTTTAAAAGTGTTTGTTGATAACTTTATATTTCAATGGAATATATATTATAATTAATGCAAATATGTTGATTACTCACTATCATAATATAATATAGCTCAAACCATAATTATATTCCAGACAAAGTCTTCCGTTTGCGCATTTGCGCCTAGCAAAAACAACAATATAATAAAATTAAATATCTAAGTAGTATAAAGTGAGTGTAAAACGAAATTTCCGTTGCGCGCCCACAACGAAAACAAATGAAAGGAAAACAGAAGAAAAGAAAGACAATAAAAACACAATAATAGAAAAAGAATATAATAATATAATAATAAACAATAGAAAAACAAGTAAGAACGTTGCAGTTAGGCGCAACTAACAGCGATATACTTTGTTCCCATAGGTGCATCTTATTTATTTAATAAACATTTAATTAACGAAATATTTCGGCAATTAGCAAACGTACATGGCAAGCAACAAACGTTTTCCCTACACATACATACAGATTTACACATGTACACACTATACAAGTATACACAATTTTCTATGTATACATACAAAAGTTTGGATGCCAGAATATTCTAAGAAATGTGACTGAATTGGGAATTTTTCGATCGTTACTTTAGTTTTGTCAAAAGGCGCTCTAGCGATTCCTTATTTGGTTTTAGTTAACGAAGCCCAGTTCAGGGCAGTGGCGCTGGTGGTAAGCGCTATGCAAGCTATACTTAGGTGCGTGGTTCGAATCTCGCAGAGAACTTTTTTCAAAAATTATTTATTTTTTATTTTTTTAATATTTGTATATTTATTATAAAATGCTTGCTGCCAATTGATAATCATTTATAAGCATACGCATATGAATTGTGCATTTAAGTAAAAACTAAAACTGCTTTATGCTTTCCGATTTGCGACGCTGTGTGGCCGGCAGTTTTTCTATGCATGCATATATGTATGTATGCATGTGTACGTGTATACACATCCAAAAGTGTATACATATTGCAAGAATTGCCATTGTATTGTTTTGTGACGTCACAAGCTGCTGATCAGCTGGTCAGCTGATCAGCTGTGAATTTATTTAGGTTTAGCTAACGATTACATGTTGTTTTCAAAAGACCCAGGTTCGAATCCCGCTGGAAACTTTTTATTTATTAATCAAAACTTATGAATTTTATTTTTAAAATTCATTAATATTATTATATTTATGTTAAAATGCTTTTTGCCATCTTAGCAATTGCTACTAAGCTATTGTATGCATGAATTATGCAGTTGGCCACAACAAACTTCTTTGACGATTTGCCACGCCCCCAGGGGGCGTAGACGCATAATTTTTTGCCAGTTCTTAGAAAGGGCCGAGGCTAACATGCCTGCAAAATTTGGTTGCTTACATTCCAAAAATGCGAAAATTACAGGGTATTTTTCGATATGCCACGCCCCCAAAGAGGCTGAAAAATTATTTTTGGGGGATCGATAGAGGAGAACATTAGTAACTCAACCATCCAATTTTCAAGCTTCTAGCTCTAAAACTGTAGGAGATATAAACTTTTGCGGTTTGCCACGCCCCCTGTGGGCGTAGATATATCTACCATAGCTTATTAGTCTTGGGTTGTCAACTCGAGTATACATGCAAAATTTCAAGTCTCTAGTGTCAATAGTGTTCAAAATATAGCACAATTTGAAAAATCACTATATATTCAGGTCCGATTTGCCACGCCCCCAATGGGCGTAGACATAAAACTTTTTGATCGATCTTCTTAGAATCATAACATTAACTCACATGCAAAATTTCAGCGTTCTAGCTTTAACGGTGTAGAAGATACGTATTTCCCGATTTGCCACGCCCCCAATGGGCGTAGATATATCCGCCATAGCTTTTTGAACTTGGGTTGTCACCCCCGAGTATACATTTCAAATTGCAACTCTCTAGCTCATCATCTAGTATGATAACTTAACTATGGGCGGAAGAGTTTTTCCGATTTGCCACGCCCCTAGTGGGCGGATCGGGAAAATTTTTACACTTTATAATTCGGGAACATATATGAGTATATGTTTAAAATTTCAAGTCTCTAGCTCTAATAGCGCCGAAAAATATTGCGTTCATACGGACAGACGGACAGACGGACAGACGGACAGACGGACGGACAGCAAGACGGACATTGCACAAACCCAATATACTTTTTCCCCTTCGGGAACAAAGTATAACAAATGTTATATATATAAGAAAAATAAATATATATTTACAAATATATATAGAATTGTGTTTAACTGTTTTTTTTTTTAATGCGACGAGACGTATATAAAGAATATATATAAATATATATGTAATTGATTTTCTGTTTGTTTTGTGTTTATTTATAAAAACTCGTATATTTCTTTGATTGCTTTGCCGCTGGGTCCAGCAGGCAATGCCTAAATATATTTTTAGCAAAAAGAGGCGTGTACACAAAATTGATAGACGACAACGCTCTAAGCAACAGAGAGAGGGAGCAACAGAGAGCGGGAGCAACAGAGAGAGAGAGAGAGAGCTAACTTGACCTGGCCTAATCTTTCAAGACACTTGCTCAACACAACTGACAAGCGGCCCTGCATCAAGTGCATGTCACGGCTAATGAGGCCTCACAGCAATGCTAGAAAACTTTTCACACTCACTCCCACACACCCACACACACACACAGCAACAGTGGCTGTTAGCAGTATATAGATATAAATGTATACGTATACGTACGTACGTACATGTTGTTGACGCCCACGCAGCGCTTTATTTTCCATAATTTATTTAAATAGTTCCGCTTTAATGATATATTTAATGTTTGTAAATAAATTTGTTAAAAATAGTACGCGCCGCGGCAGCAGCCATAGGTAAAATTGAAAAATTCTTAATTATGCGCGCAAAAAAAAAGAAAATAAATAAAAATTAAGAAAGAACAAAAATCAGAGTCTTGTAAAAGTAAAATTGTTGTTGCTGCGGCTTTCAAGGTAAGGTCAAGGCAAGCGACGACGTAAAAGCCAAGCGAAAATATATAATCATTAATCAAAAATGTAATCATAATATTGTAAGGATCGTAAAAACTGTTGAGTAGGCTTACAAATGTATTACACGCCAGCCGATCAACATAAATTATATTTTCTGATTTATTTTAAGGGTCGCTGGAAAAGTCATTGTACGTATTGGCAGTGAGGACACCTGTTGTGGGCAATGCACGACTAACAAATACCCTGAATTGGATGATCGATGCAAATTGCTCTGTTGTTAAGTAAATTATATTTTAAGTAAATTATAAGATGATTACTCTTTGATTATCTTTGATCGATTACAAATTTGATAGTTAAAGATCGTTCAAGGTCGAATACAGTCACTTAAAGGAAAATTATCAATTGTTGAAAACTGATTTATGGGAGTACAGTCAGGAGTGTAGCTCCCATATGATTTTCCTGAAGAAATCGACATCGTTTGTATCAATTATAAAGCTCTTTATTATTTGAAAGAATTTGTTGGGACAAGTATTAAATATATGTCTTATAGATGCCTTGCTCTTCAAGGCAAAGTTCAATTAGAGAAGCTGATTGGCAGGCATCCATACAACCTGACTATTGCTCGTGATCTAGAATATATATACTTCAGCCATATTTTAGTCAGTCTGTTCCCCCCACACATAACCATAAGTTGGCAGTATCAGTAAGCAAACCACTTTCTGCCACTCGCCAAAATATATTTGTGCTTGCAACCACTTTTGAGGGTCGGTCAGTTTTGGCCCGAAGAGCCAGAAAAGTGGAAACACAATGAACACAAATAAATAAAAATAAGTGCTCGTCGGTGCTTAAATAAATAAATAAAAACTGTTGAAACAATTGCTATGGTAGAGTGAGTGCACTGTTTAATGTCTTTTCTGGCATTTTATCTGCTCATTTTCGTAGAATACTCGGATTATTGCAACAGTCGTAAATAATTGTAAGTAATGCTAATCATAATATTATGTTTGCAATTCCTATATCTGACGTACAAATTTGTATAATCTTAAATCAAGTTGAAAACAGATCATTTCCTTAATGTTGCTCAGAAAACGGATATGATTAACTAGATTCGACTTGATTTAATGTGAAATTTTGGGTTTGGAATTTGTTAAGTGATTGATAAATTGTGTCAACAGGAAGTTAAGACTGAGATGGTAAACATATATTTTGTGCATCCCAAAATTATTTAAATAAGGTAATCAGAATACAGGATTTGAAGATTGGTATATAGAGGAAGATTGATATGAAGAGGAAGATTATTAAGAAGGATTATATAAAAGCTGATCATATAGATTATTTTATAAATTATCTTAAAATTGTTCGAGTTTCAGCTAATCAAACAATTCCTGTCCTGTATCTTTGTTATTTTCAGGTATCTCAGCTCTAAATAAGAGTATTTTCTAGTCAATCTTTGGCTGATTTTAACCTATTCGGGTTCATATTTAGTGTATATCCCAATGCTCATATCATATTTGAGTCATATTTAAGTACTTCAAATATATTTCAAGAATGCTGCTCAAGAGGAATTACAATATAATATATGCCCACTTGCTAAACCGATCTCATTGAAGATCATTTAGCAAACGAAAAAGCAATAAAAACAACAAGCAAATTGTCAATTCAATAAACAGAAAAACACATTGTGAAACAAACATAAAGAAAAACCACATACTAAAACAAAAAGAAAAACAAAAAGAAAGAAAAAAACAATAACAAAATCAAGTGAAAACCACACAAACACAATAGCTTCAACAACAATCACGTGCATAGGGTATACAAGTATGTATACAAGTATGTATACAAGAAAGAGAAAGAGAGAGAGACGGAAGGAGAGAGAGAGATCTGTCAAATACATAGACGAAACCTGACAAAGTTCTCGGCCGGCTATTGGCACCGGTTGAAGCCGGTTTCCATGGCACTTGAACTGCGTCGCACCAATTACTGAATGTATGATTATTTTTTGGCTTGATTAGCATAACAATTAGAGTTTATCGATTGTTAATGTTGCTTCCACATATTTATATTTAGCCCGTTTGAGTCGCTTTTATGGCTTTGCCACCTTCACAGTTTTCCATCCACAGTTTTTGTTGTTGCTTTCAGTAATATTCCAAGCAATGAAATCAAAATATATTTTTGGATTTCTAGCTAAATTTTGTGTCATCCTTTGCTGTGCGTTGGTCTGGGCCCAGGTACATAAATTAGTCCAATAATGTTCAATCAAATATCGTGCGAATAGCCAACATATATATACTCGTATATACATATATATATCTATAAACATATATATAGATATAGCTATATATCAGACTCAGCTACTTTATACTATATTCAATTTTCCTTTCATTTTGTTTTTGTTTGTTTGATTTTTTTTCCTTTACTTTTCATAGACTTTACTTATTTGCATTTACGTCCTCATGTCATGTGTGTGAGCGAAAATTAATAATTTATTAAATAAAGAAGAAGCAGACGAAAAGTATATAAAAACAAAAATAAAATTCTGTGCTCAGCACAGAAGGAGGAGCACAGGAGATACCAAAGAGAGCTGAGACAGAGACAGACAGAGAGAGAGAGAGAGAGAGAGAGAGAGTGAGTGAAAGACAACGCAAAACACCCACGCAATATTTTCCATGTCTTTCTACGACAGACGAAAATAACATTAAAGTGAAATTTTCAGTTAGGATCTGAATACGAATTATGTATAGGCAGTCCGGGCAATCTTCGTACACATATAGAGAGATCAAACCTGCAACATCAGCATCAGGTGGCAACAGTTGACGTGCAACAAAATTTAATATCAATTAGAAGCAAAATCTATAGAAGATTTGTGCACATTTATTGCTTTCGCTTAATAATTTCGTGGCTTATTTATTGCTTGTCAAATTTTATATTAGCTCTTTGAAATTCCGCTAAAAGCAAATTCAAATTTTATATTTTCAATATTTGCAAAAATTTAATCATTTCCATAAATTAAGTTCATTTTAAAAGAAAATGGAATCAAACTTTGGACTATGTGGAAAATAGAGAAGTTTCTAAATTTGGTAGATAAATTAGCATATATGATAAGTATATGATTATATATGATATGCTGTGATGATGTATAGAAGACCTAAGGTTTCAAGAAGAACTAATATGATATATGTACAACAAAATACAAGTTATTTGTATAGTAATCTTTGGCATATAGATGCCTACACTTAAGCCTAAAATTGTCAGAAGAATCAAGTAGTATTTTCTAATCTATTAATGAAAACTAAACAGCTTTTGCTTTTAGAATATTTATTTTAATAGAACATTAAATATTTAATTATTAAATATTTCAGCTCATTTATAGCGTAGAATAAACCTCACAAAATTACATTTAACAATTTTAGCTTTTGCTATTTGCTTTCAACACTTAATACCTAAATACATATCAGCTATCTATATATAATAGAGAATATATATTTTGTATAGAGAAAATATGCTAAATCATAATTAATTTATAGACTTTGGTATCCTTAAAGGCTTAAGATTTGTATAAGTAAATAAATTAAAGCGAAATTGTCAAACAAATCTCTGGTTAATAAAATGCTTGATATAAAGATGAGCATTTGAGCATTTTTAATTTATTAATATTGCATATTATATTTTACGTAAATTTTGTTGTTTTTATTAAAAGGTTTTCAAAAATCTATAATTATATACAGA
Source organism: Drosophila antonietae (assembly GCA_030914385.1). NCBI lineage: Eukaryota > Metazoa > Arthropoda > Insecta > Diptera > Drosophilidae > Drosophila > Drosophila antonietae. The sequence goes on along the minus strand of JAUESO010000048.1, from coordinate 157,866 downwards.
ATTATAAGTCAAAGCTCGGAATTAGTCAACAAAAGCACAAACAATAAATAACAACAACAAAAATCTTCAATATATATATAAATTAATAAAAAATATATAATGTGCACATTATCAATGCTTAATTTTTATAATTTTTAAGTACATATATTTTTATTGCGTGTCAATGGCAAAAAGCGCGTCACAACGCACCAAGCACCAAGCGACGAGCGGCCAGCCAGACAAACAGTTGGCCAAAAATCGACTAGCAGACCTGTTCCCAATGCACATATATACAGATACAGATACAGATACATATATATGCATAGACATAGACATATACATATATCTACACTTTATCTTTTGGTTAGCCATAATATTTCTCGCGCCGACAGGCGACGGCGACCTTGTGCCACGGCTCAACGCGTAGAAAGCGAAAAAAAAATATATATTTGAAAAAATGGGAATAGAAAATATTGAAAAATCCAACAGAAATATGAAGAGAAACTACTGTTAACATTCATCAAAATGATTTTCACTTTAAAATGCATACAATATGTGTTCGCTGCATATAAACAAGATTTCGATTTGCTTTAGTTGCTTTTTGTTATGGTTCAACGCGTCGTATGCGCAATGTCTGCATGGCATTTCGGCCGCTGGGGAATTGCACGGGATGCGATTCTTTTATTTTCTTTTTTTTTTTTTTGTTTATTTATTTTTCATTTTTATGGCAGCACATTAAAAATAAAATACCAATTTTTTCTTCTGCTAAGTTTTTTGTAGCTTTAACGCATCAAAAACGAAATTAGCATAAATCAAATTTGAAGAGCGAAGCTAAATAAAATCTTTGACATTTGCTATTAAAAAGAAGAGCTAAAACTAAATAAAAGGAAGAGCAGAAGCTCATAAAAAAATAACATAAAATTTGATGAAAATAATATAAGCTAAAAATTTAGCATACATTTCACAAATATATTTGCTCATATATTTAAAAATATATAATATATTTAATTTTAAAATTTTATATAATAATAATTATATATAATCACTTATCAATTTTAAATATATTTATATTATTTAAAAAAAAGACTAAATTATTTATATTTTTGTAAAATTAGTTTTTATATATAAAAAATTAATATAATAATAATTATATTTATTTCCAAAAAAAAAAGTATTATTAAATTAATTTTCGCTTAATATAATAATAATTATATTTACTTCCAAAGAAAAGTAATATTAAATTAATTTTATATATACATATTTATTATAAAATAAAAATAATTGAAAAATATAAAATAAATATATTTATAATTTAAAAAGAAAAATTACTATATGAATTTAAATAATATATTATCAGTTTTATAAATATTAGTTTATAAAAAAAAAATTAAAAATTCTAAATTAATTTGTAAAATATTATTGCCTCACTAGAACTTATTTTCTATGAAATACAATGCCAGACTTTTCTATTGTACTATTCCATTAAGAATTCAATTGGAATACTCATATTTCTACAGAAAATCAGAAATGAAAACTCTATTAAAATTCCATCCAATGTAAATTGCAATTCACTCAAAACGGCTCTGCATAAATCGAGTTAAGCAATTAAAGACCTTTTAGCCCTTGTTCCGAGAACTCAACTATTATTGATAAAGACAAACACTCCAGGCAGCAGCAGCAGCAGTTCGCTGCAATTAAGCAACTGAATAGGTTCGTTGGACTTCAATGGGCTAACAAGAGCGAGCACTCATAAGACCCAGCCGAGGCGTATTTGCCATAACTCGTTGAAATAAATTGCATAAAATACGCGCTGAAAGGCCGGCAATCAAAAGCCAACTTACAAGAAACGAATGACAGACAAGACGACGAGGACAGTTGGACGGACGAACGGACAGTTCGACAGCCAGAGTGGTCCATTAGCTGGCGTTGATGATAAAAAACAGCTTGGGCACGCACAAATACACACACACACAGACAGAAAGAGAGACAGAGATAGAGACAGACATTTTATGTGCGTTGCTTTACAGCAGCAAAGACATCGCGCATACGCCGCGTGCTCGCCAAGCAAATGCCAATTAAGATTCATAAACAAAATTTTAATTGAAATGTGTGCAAAATGTGCGTCGCTTTTGCCAATTTCATTTCCATTACTCGACATTTCACATTGAATTCAATGCAGAGGGCATGCAGAATACGTAAAGTGGTTTGCAGTGAAAGTGGAAAAATTTTAATTCAATTGAGAAAGCGAAAAAATAAGAAAAAACTGAGAAAGCGATAATAATAAATAAAATAATTAAGAATAATAGTGAAAGGTATAGAAAATGCAATATTTATAAGTTGTTATATACTCAGTTGAATAAGTAAAATATATAAATAAAATATTATGAAGAAAAACTGTCGCTAGACGTGTCTGCTTAGCTTGAAGCGAAAACTGTAGGAAACAAAATTTGTTTAATTCTAAATAGATTTTTTATAAACTTTAAGTTAGTTGAATGTTGTTCTCAATTTTTCGAAAGATATTTAAACTACATATAATTCAGAATCATAGATAAATACTTTTAAAAATGAACCTTAAATCAAATAGAAATTTTTAAAAATTAATTTCATTACAAATTTAATTAAAATGAAATTTTATATTTTATACCATTTATATTTAATATCATATAGCAATATAAAAAAAATATAATTAAATTCAAAATCTACTTCTCTAATAGTGCATATAGCCAATTCGTATATTTATCTTTTGGCATTTCTCAATTTCTATTCAATTTTGTTTTTTTTTTTTTCTCGATTCTTTACCATATTTGTAATTTATTAATTAACGCGCGCATTTAGCGCCGGGTAAACAACAATTTATTTGTTTATTTGAATAATATTGTGAAATATTTAGAAATATTTCATAAATACCATGAGTAATACTATTGAGCGTGGTGGGCGTGGCAAGTTCAAATTTCCGCATAGCCTAATGCTGTCTGGCCATATGCTGCTCGCCTATTTATATACAGTGTCTACTGTTGAAATGAAATTTCAAAAGCGCCAATTGGCTTCGCACTTCATAAAGAGCTGCTCACTCTGCCCGTCTTCTCCCTCTCTCTCTCTCTCTCTCTCTATCTTTCTTATCCGTTCGCACTGCGTACGCATTTAATTATGAATTTCATTCCTGGCTGGTTAAATATGAAAATTGGCCAATTTCAATTACGTTTTTGGTTTCGCGTGTGCACAAAATCTTGTTGTATTTAATTGAAATCAATCAGAAGAACTGATTCGCTGCTTGGCTGACTTTTGCTACCCAGAGACATGCATTAATCTGTCTTAGAGATCTCTGTATGTGTGTGTGAATATATAGATATATTTTTGTTTATATAAATATATTTGTTTTAGATTGACCATCACATGTTGCTACATCATGACGTATTAGTGATTTATTAATTGTATTCGACAATTCTATTTTAAATCGATTTATGTGAATTGTATTGACATTTTGATTGCACAAATACCCTCGACTTTTTAAAGTGATCAAATGGGGTACGCTCGCATGATGGCCAAAGACTATGGCACATCCATGATGTATACGTAGCATGGTAATTTGAAGTAGAATTTGAATTTCCTAAATACCCTGCATATGAGAAGATATAGATAGATAAACATGCTCATATAGCTAACTGCTAGCTATTGGTTGCTGTACAGCGCAGCGTATACGTGATATATTAATTAAAGTAGACAACAAAACGATTGATGTGTATTGAATTGCGTTTTTGATTTAACAAAATGCTCTGTAGAAATGATCTGTTGTCAATTAAATATTTAAAAATATGTAACTTAATTTTGATCAGTTTTAATTAAATCAAAGATCATAAAGTTCTTCAAGTCCTTTAATTCGAATATTTATAAAAAATTTGTATTTTGCTTTGATTATATTCAATTTCAAAGAATTCACATTTATTTTTAATTAAAGTTGAACTAAAAAATCAAATAATATTTTAACATAAATAATAAATAAAATAATATATAACATGCCTTGTCCAATTTGTCCTTTGACTTGACAAATGTTGTCTACAAGTTTCATAAAAAAACCACACGAGACTAAAAAAAATTTGTATGTCAAAATGTCAAAAGACGATGAAGCTCACTTGACGCCCCAGCTGAAGGAGCACTATGAGAAGGAGGTGGAAGTTCTGGGTCTATTAATAGATATGGAGAAACGTTACTGTGACTTTTATCAGTTCTATCAATGCGAATTGGAAACACAAAAGATTATCATCGAAAGAGTCTGGCTGTTGACTCAAAGATATTTGATATTGATAAGCTCAGCGCCAGGCTGTCGTTATCCCGAGGTATACACGCTCTCGGCCGAAGAGGCGATAATCAATGAGTATGAGGAAAAGTTCGAGGTGATGCGAGCATCAAAGTAAGATGTTAGCCTTGACATATGAATATATATATATATATTGATATTTAGATGATTTGCAACATATTTATTCGTTTAATAGCAACAGCTTGAAGCAAGGCATTTTGAACATTCATCTGGAATGCAAACATTTCTATAAGGTCTACCATCAGTTGGATCGTAGTCAAGAGACGCCATTCATCTTGGGCGATAAATATCATCGCAGCATTGAATCACATAAGCTCATGATGACCGATATATTTAATTATTACTATTCGTCAGTGCTGAAAATGAAATGCTATTTGCATCAATTGGATCCGATCAGTTTGGAGAGTGTTGAGGACTATCGTGAGCTGCTCAAGACGGACAGTTCGAATGAGGAATTCGCTGAGCTCGTAATGAGCACATTTGTCTACTGTAAATGCCTCCAGCCCCTGCCCACCTGTCCCATCAAGAAGCTCAAGTGTAGCCACAAGAAAATTGAGAATTTGACATATGTTAGCCGAATATAAGTGAGTCGACTAGTATTATTGATATTCTAGTTCCGAAATCTAATAATAATAATAATAAATGTGTCTATTTCTATTTCTATTCACAGACAGCAGCGCCCTTGGCATTGCCCTTATAAATATTACAGCTTAACGAAGTCATTAACTTGGCCATTAACTGAATAATGTCCATTGTCTGGCCTCACATTAAATATTATTAAAAGCTCACAATGTTCCACAATAATTGTCCATGTATTTAACTGTATTTAGTATACAAGCATCTCCCCCACTCCTCAATTCATCTCTCATCAGTCTGTCAATATTGTTCGTCTCTCATTACAGACAGAGCAATTCACATTCAGTTTTATTTTGTGTTTTGGGTTTATAATTTCGTTTGCTTGTCCCTGACAGCATGATTTCCCTCTGAACTTTTGTGCAAATGTCAAGAGTAAATATGTAGATTCTGCCAACTACGAGCAATTATTACGAAATGTGGGTGTTTAAGAGAATTCCTGAAGGCCATCTGATAATTTACGCTTCACCTGCTAAATTAATAGAAATTGGTTTATAATGAAAACAAATTACCGTATAATTATGTTTAAATATGCAAATAAATGTGAAATGCGAAAGCATCGAATAGGAGTGAAGACTAAAGGTTCCTTTATGAATGCATTGGATATATTCGCTCTGTAAAATTCTCTTCTATTGCTGTATGCTTGATTCCCATAACCAAGCCAGAGCTCTCTGTTGAAGAAGCGAGTTCAGAGAGAGATTAATTTAAGTAACGATTGCTGATATTCTTGAATGTCAATGTTAAGCAAAAGTTTCTGGAGTAAAGTCGATTATATCACGGCTAAGTTAGTGCTTGGCTCATGACGAATGTCTGTGGCAAATACAGAAAATATAAATTAGCATCATGACGATATACCCTAATCTTCGACAAATATATACAAATATATTATGAATAATTTTAACATTTTCAAAAACGAAACACTGTTGTATAACTCAATAATATAAATAAAAATCAAGTATGAACATTAAAAAACATATATAGAAAATATTTTAAGAAATGTACTTTATACTATATGCCAAATATTAAATATAAAAAATATTTGAAAAACATAAAAAATGTTGAACGGAAAAATAAAATTACCTAATATCTTTTCCATAATTTTCAATTAAAATAAAAAGCTTAAAACTATTTACTGTACTAAAATATATGTATTTTTTAGTAAAACTAATAAAAAATAAATTATTAATTAAAATTAAGATTTGAAGTATATTTTCAATAAATTTTTGTATTTTACCAAACTACAAACGCTTTTGCTCCATTAAAATAAAACTGTTTTTATTTATTTATTTTTTAAACTTCTTATTATTTAAATTTATATTGTTATTCGCATATTATTACTTTTTCATTAATAAAAAAAATAAGAAAAATAAATAAAACAAAATTATATGCGTGTTTAGCTAATTAAATTAGGTAAGACAATAAGAGTTAAAGTAAACCCAGCGTATATTTATGATATTTTCTTTTGTACTCTTTGACATTTGCAGCTGAGAAAATGTTGTTTAAAACACTGCTGCACAGTGTTTGTTTAAAACAATGTCCTTTTTTTGGTGCTGAATCGATGGTCACATTCAACTCTGAACTTTTAGCTGACGGCAACATGAAATTCTGTTTTATGTACCGAGGCTGCTGAGCAGGCAAACCAGCAGCAGCAGCACCAGCAGCATTGAGCAGCATATCAAGCGTGTCTAATAGCAGCACATATATATATACACACACACACACACACGCACACATACATACATACACAGGCAGTTGCAGAGACACGCACAACAAATGGCATACAAAGTAGCAGCATTCAGATGAAAAAAGGGAAAGAAACAAAAAAAAAATTGAGCACTTGTAGCTACCGCCTACACACAGCCACTACCCGCCTCTCGTGTACAATGGCACAACGAACCCATTGAGGCAAGTGCCTGCCGACCACGCCTCCTGTTGCCTGCTGCCTCCTGCAGCCGCCCACGTCGCAATCAGAGCGCATTTGTATCTGAAACATGCCCGTTTGAGGTGGTCGAAAGGACACTGCTGCCGTTCAAGGATAGCACGTTGGACAAAACACACACAATCACGCCCACACACACACACAGGAGCACACACAGAGAGATCTGTTAAGTATATGCATAGCGTCTCTATAGGATATATTTTTAACTATAGAAATCATTGGCGTCGCGTGCGTCATTCGATTAGAACTTAGGACACTGACTATATATATTATATATATACTTTTCTTTTTTTTTTCTCACTTTTCACTGGTTTTATTTATCTATCGTATATTTGGATAAGCAGTATTAACGTGGCCCAAAGCTCTAGACCATGTTTATCATAATGACGTCGTTTGACATTTTCTTCACCCTGCAAATGTGGAAAAGCGCAAAATTGCCGTTGCTCTTGTTGTTGTTGCTGTTGCTGTTATTGTGCGTGCTGAGTTTATTTTTAGCGCGCTCCCAGCTAGGATAATTGAAAAGCAAGCACAACTCAACAACACACAACAGGATATGGCAACACCCATTGTTGGCCAACGGCCCCATATCATATTAATTGAAAGCAAAGGCACAGCGAAAGAAAGGCAAACAGAGAAGAAAATAAAATAAATGGGAATCTCTGCTTCCAGCTACTCTACGTGCATTGTTAAGCGGCTTCAATTGGATCTATTTATAAAGCATTATTCGGTTTTATGTCGGGATTGAATAGCGGAGATTGAATTTCAGTTCGTCAGAAATCACAAAAGGTCAACACAAAAAGGTAAGCAACAGGATCACGTTCAAAGGGTTTTAAGCAACGCGGGTGTCGATTGGAATTTGTATTGTGGATTAGCATACAAAAAAATATATATAATATATATTGAAATGGATCGAGGACAAAAGTACAGGCACATCAAATTTATATACTGCTTCTGCGATATCTCTATCTTTGCTAAGTTTAAGCAGCTAAGAAATATGTATAAAGAAAATTTCTTTGAGAAATATAACTATTTTATAGCTAATGTAAAATTTACGTGTGAATAGCAAAATAATTTTAGTCTAAAATAATTTTATATTTAAAATTTATTAAAATACAAATATTTATATTTATATATATAAAGCAAATAAATTTTAAGTTTTAGATTTAAATTATTAATTTTGATTAACACATATTTAAAAATATTTAAAATCACATTTCACACATTTGAAACATAGAAAGCTCATAATTAAACATTTTTTACGAAGATTTAAACAGAAAAAAAAAAAAAAACAAATATATTTTTTTTAATTGCTAAATTGAAAAATTTGTTTAAAAAGGATTCATAAATAATAAAAAATATTTTTGTAATTCAAATAATTACAAAAATATTTTATAATATCATTTACGAATCCTCTCCACAAATTACAAGTTTTCCAAATGAATCAAAAATATATTTCCCTGATCAAGATCATATCTCTAAATCCGGATTTAATTTTTGTAAATATTCTTAAATAAGTCAACTGTCTAAAATATCTCTTCATTGCAATGTTTTCAATAATAAAATATGCGAAATTTATAATAAATAAATATGGAATACTTTCATACATAAGTCAATCTGATTAATATGTAAATGTCGATCATTCTTCACTTACCAATAGTTCCCATTTCGCGTTCTTTGCGGCAGCTGCTCTTCGCTTGCGCAAATCCAAATTCGATTTGTAGACCCACTTTGGATAGAAATTTCAATTATTTTCAATTGTTTTCGTTTTTTTGGCTAGCTGAAACTCCTTGATCAGCGATGTTGGAACAACTTTTCGAAAAGTTTTTGAAATTAATTTTGTATGTTTTTGATATTTTTGACTTTTGGACTTGGTCGGGTAGGTGTATCACACACACAATTTATAGTCACATTGCAAAATGTATAAATTTTTGTAAATAACTATTTTTTTTTATTTCTCTTTTGTTGCACTTGTAAAATTGACAATTTTGTTTGTTTCCAGCGTCCAAGGTAAAATTAGAAAGCGCGGCAAACTGATGGAGGAAATTTGTTTTATTTTTTTAAATATTTGTTTTTCTCTTTTTGTTGTTTAAGTGCAGTAAGAAGTGAGCTGTGAGCGGACACGAGACGCGGCACTCACTGAAATAATACACAAAATCACACAGAAGCAGCGAAAAGACGTGACAGAGAGAGAGCGCTAAGAATGGAATAACGAAAATAACACACACGTCCACGCGCCTGGAGTTTACCGTTATGAATGTTTTCACAGTTTCCAAGCACAACGAATTTGTATAAATTTGTTGCATACGTCGCGCTCGTCGGCTCGGTTCGCTTCGGTTTGAATGCTTCGTTCGTTTTAGCGCTCGTGCGCATGGATATTCGGCATTCGTAAATATTTTGTTCGACCTGTGCCGAACAAACACTGAGGCGTCACTCCGTCTCTCCCTCTCCGCTCACACTCACTCTTTATTCATGTTGTTTAACAGATAATTTCCATGTTGAAGCCAAAAAGCTTTTCTGCTGTTGCTCGAAAGCTTTTTGTTACCGCAAAGTTCTTTTGCACTTTGGGGTTCAATGCATTGTGCGTAAGATTTGCGTTTTTGAACACAGGGCAGGATTTCAGCTTAGCGAGGGTATTAGAGGCTCTTTAATGAATAGCTTAAATGGGTGTTTATTGGGCAAAGAATATGGTTGGTTAAATACATTTTTTAGAATTTATTATATTTTAATTATAAATAAGATATGTTGATTGTAGTATTGTTAGAAATATTTTAATAGATAAGTATAAATTAAAAGTATGTGACAAATATACAAACTTGTTTAACTAAGACCTTAAATTTGGCTGAATGATAGAACGACTTTAGTCCAAAATTATTCCAGCAGAGATAATTTAAACATACATAAATACCGTTATTAAAACTAACTTCAATCATTATTTATTTGTTAATTTACATTAAATAAAGCTATAAAATTACTACACCTATATTTTCACTTTTTTGACATACATAAGATGCTATTCAAAATGCCTTACAAATGCGCTCAATTAAAAGTTTTCAACTTGTTTAATATAAATTATTGTCCTACTCCAGAAATACGCTCTCCCCTCTCCTCTCCCTCTCACCCTCTCTGGTAATTGTAAAATTGTAAACATCCATGACCCCAATACTAAACTTTTAAACCAAATCCGCCTTAACTATGAGTTTGAGTTAACTTTATATCGTTGGCTTAGCAAGCAGCGATAAACATGCCGCAAAACTATTTTTAAGCTGATTTTATTACCTCAGCGATTGAAGCGAAATTAATTACCTTTCCAGTAACAACAACAACTAGAGGAACAACAAGCATTGCCTCCCGCTCTACAAAGCTAAATACCGAGGCTATGTTTGCAAGACAATATAAACAAAAGATTTGCAAAAAAGAAGAAAGAAGCAAAAGGAAAACTTCAACAACACGCAAGGACATGAGAAGCGGCACACAGTGACGAGTTTATATATGTATGTGCATCTGTGTGTGTGCAGCAGGTGTTGCCACGTGCACCGTGCCGAAACAACCAAAGTTGCCACCTTAGCATCGAGCAAGTCGCAACCTGGCCGCAAATTACGTTCTGCGGCTGAAGAACCAGCCAACCTTGAACCAAATACACAAAGGCCCAGCTAACATTTAAAAAAGACAACGTCAAACGGGTAAGGACAGGTAAGACACCTCAACTCACCTCACCCACACGCAAACATAATCGACTGACGTAAAGCCTGCCTCTAACCTGCCCATCCCCCCGCCAATGATTACCCCACATTGACTCACTTGCGGTAACAGTTAACTTGATTATTTTACAAATAATTGAAAAGGCTGCCATTGTACAAATTGCAAAAATAGACAAGAATCACACACACACACATTTGTACATGCACACCCACACACACATATCCTTTTCGCCTGAAGCTTGCCATTTCCGGTTCGCGATTCGCACGCTCGCCCGAGCATTCATATGAGCCGCGTCTGACGACAGCAACGGCGTTGACGTCGTCACCAAAGCCAAAAGCACTGTGACGACAACACCCCAACACCCAACACCCAACACCCAGCAACCCAACACCAATACCAAACAACTAGCAACAACTACATAAGAACAACAAAAATGAAATATCGCGCATAACATGTTTCTTTTTTTTGTGGCTCTAGAAGAGATTACTTTAGCCAACTTTTGTATATGGTTTCTATTTTTGGAAATAGCAAAGTTCCTGTAGCGAAATCTAAATTGTTTTATACGATTGACAAATTTAAGTTAAAGCGAGCAGCTTTACGTATAAAGTCAGATAGAGTAGCATGTTTTTATTTAAATTAAAAAAAAAAAAACGATTGAATTTAATATTTATAAAATGACTATTTACATAGACTAACATTATTAAAAATCAGCTACAAAGCTTATCCATCAATTATAAATAATAGTTAATAATAATTGATCTATATTAAATGAAATTTGTATAAAAAATTTTTGAATGATTGAAATTTATCAATTATCATCTGATTAGCTTTTGCTTCATTTCGTGTCAAGAATTTGCTTGAATTTGAATTTTTTGTCGCCCTCTTATATTGTCTTTGATTGAATTTATTTTAGCCAAATGGTCAACTACGAATACCCTATTTTTTAATTTTTCTATACAAATTTCTAATTTAGTTCGTCAAGTAATTTATTTCATATGATTCAAAATTATTTTTATATAATTAAAAGTTTTGATTCATTTTGTAGATGTTTCTCAATTATGTAAAGTTAAGAAAAAATGATTGTGTAAAGAAAAATAAGAAAAGTTATCGGAAGAATTTTTAGATTTTCAGTGAAAAAGAATTTAAATTTTTCGTTTAATTTTTTAAATACAAATATATAATATTTGTATAACAATTCTATATTTGTTAATATATATTTTTTTTATTTTTCCTCAATTAATATTTTATTGACCTAGGTTCAGTCAAGCAACCCTTTAATTGCAGTCGACCTAACCCAATGCCAAATCAACTGAACACTCATATGCTAAGACGCAACTCCAAGTTCTTCAATGAGCTTTTCCTACCGTTGCCTGCTTTCTCTTCCTTCACTTCTGGTGGTATGAGAGCAGCTGGCAGCAACTCCTCCTTGCAGTCTATTAATAGAGTCGTTTGAGCCGAAACTGAAAATATGAACTCGACTGGCTTCAACATGGTTGCCAGGCAGTCACCGACACCCGCTCCGACCGCCCCAAAATTAACAGACAAACAGAACGAGAGAGAGAGAGAGAGAGAAAGGGTGAGTGTGATAGAGACAGCGATTACCCAGTGGCCCAGTCTCAAACGGTTTGCTGTCAGTTAGTCAGTCAGTGATTCGCGTTGCGTTCACTTTGATTTCTTTCGAGGAATTCGTTAGTCGTTGGCTATGCGCGAATTGCTGCAGAAGCAAACGCGTCCGAACAGTGAACCAAATGCGGGCATTAAAGTTAGCGTTGGCGTCGTCGCAGCTGAAGCTGGCCAGGAGCAGCATAAGAATAAATGCTCCAGTGCCACGTTGTGCAATCGTCTAGCTATGGCCATATCCACAGCCACGCCCACAGCTCTCACAGTGCCCAGCATAGAGCTGACACCAGCTACAGCAACAGCAACGGCGCCTGCTGCAACGCCCACGCCCACACCTACACCCAAGGCAATAGAGAAGCCCGACAACAACAACAACAAGGAGAACTGCAAAGTACAAGGCGCACCCACTAATTATATAGCACGTCGCACATGGATAACAACGGATCGCATGAATGAGCTGCGACGCAAGGCCCAGGAGGCCGCGAAGCAGAACAAGATTTTCACCATTCGTGGCTGCTTTCACTCGGTACGCAATGCTTTGCTTGCTCGCGGTTGGGTTGAGAAATTGGACGTGCATCGCAAGGTGCTGCCCATGGGCCAGATGACCTATGAGGATCTGACACAGCGTCTGCCCAAGCGCAAGGCGGGCGAGACGAGACGTCAATATGTGCTCAAATGTGAACGAAATATAATGTCGAGATTTCTGGAGCATATGCCTGTGGATTTCCTGTGGACGAATCGCAAGGAGAAGTGTGATTATATCGATCAGGCCAAGAATCCAGGCATGACCATCAATAAATTCCATCGAGCTCCGTTCACCTCGAAGGAGGGCTTGTGCAGTCAGCTGCGAGATTTCCATTGGTTCTTCGAGGAGGGCATGGCCGAGATGTATTTTCCGCGTTGCTACAATGTCTGGAGTCCCGAGGAGCTGGGCGAATTCGTGGACAACTTCAAGCTGACAGCCTGTGTGGCCTACTTGCGAGCCATGCTATGCAAGTATCACAAACAGGGCTCCGATTCAGTATTCTCGCCCAGCGGCAAGATACCTTATTCCTCCATAGACTTCGCCTACAAGCGGCTGGTGGACTACATCGATAGCTGTCAGCACAACGACATCGACTATGAGGATCCGCCCAAGATATGGGAGCACGACTGGGATGCCTTTCTCTATCAGCACCAGCAGCTGGTCAACGAGGATGCACGCATCCAGCACGATGGACAGCGCACGCTCGAGCACATGGTCAAGAGCTGTATGACTCTGGTCGAGAAAATGAAGGTGCATTGGCCCCAGTACAGTTTGGATGGCTATCAGAATTTGTGGATCGTCAAGCCGGCCAATAAGTGCCGGGGGCGTGGCATATTGCTGATGGATAATCTTAAGAAGATCTTGGGCGTCGTTAATCCATCGATAGCGTCCAAGAGTCGTTATGTTGTGCAGAAGTATATAGGTAAGTGCTGGAGTGGCAGGAGGTGGTGGGTGAGGAGGAGAAGTAAGAAATGTAATTTCTCCAATATGCGACATAGTGATACCCCGTAGAGAGTATTTTTATAGAAGATTTGAATCTCTAACTGAAGAAGCATTAAAAAAAAATAATAATGACTAGAAGATACCCTGTGCAAACTGTGTAAATATGAATATTTTGAAACAAATATTGCAGCTTATATTTGATATAAAAAAAAACTGAACTACAATATACCCAGTATTTATAACTGAAGTTTTTCTATATTGGCTATGTGAAAAATTATATAATTACTATAATCTCTAAATACCTTCAATATAGTCAGCAATACCCTATGCAACGTCTCCAACAAACACAGGGTATTAGCGAATTCAGCTCAATTTGACGGCTCATTTCATAGATTTTATTTAAAGTTCGTAAAAAAAAATGCCATATACTTTAACATACTTGCAAATGAGTTCCTGCTCTTCTGGAATAAAAGCAATGCTATAAACAAACATCGTCAGAAAGTGGGTCAAAAATCAGGCCGCTGACATTGTTATTGTTGTTGGCTTTGATGCCTTAACAGTTGGGCGTAAACGTAGCAAGTTTTTTACCCATGACTGCATTGCACGCACATGCCTCGCACACACAAATAAATATATTTATATAAATTTACCTATCTATGTATGTATATGTGTGTATATATGTTTGAGTAGTTGGCTCTGTAGACATATATGCAACATAAAAATGTTGGCCTAAAAGCGCAGCTAGTAACAATTCTTGTTATTGTTTAGGTTCTGGATTGCTATTGGAAATTTGCTTTCGGTTGTCAATAGAATGAGCTGTAGAAGCAACAGGTTGAAGGACAGGCAACGAATGCTATGGAAGACAGAGAGAAGAATACAGAGAGAGGGCATATTTAAGAAGGTCTAGAGTTTAGCTACTTTAAAAGTATTCTTATAGGTTATAATCTTTAAGAATCTCCTATATCATAACTTCTCCTTCAGTAGAAAGACAAACGAAATGATGAATCTCATTGTCAAAAGTTTGTACTCCCTTAATTAATAAGTCTCTATAGTCTTTCTATCAGCAGAATAATTTCGGCATATATTACTCATCTAATAACCATAACTCTCTTTTAGAAGAGTTTAAGGTGCGTTAAACACTCCTCAATACGCACGCTCGTTCTACCTAATAAATATCGAAATATTTTCCTTCAACATCTCTTTAAGAACGACCTCTCATAGTCTTCCAAACCAAGTTCGATATACGTCAATGGTTTCTGATAACCAACACACAGCCGCTGGTGGTATGGTTCTATCGGGAGAGTTATCTGCGTTTCAGTTCGCAGGAATATAGCCTGAGCAATCACCATGAATCGGTGCATCTGACGAACTATGCGATACAGAAGAAGTATACGAATGGCAAGCGGGATAAGCGCTTGCCCAGCGAGAACATGTGGGATTGTTATTCGTTTCAGGCCTATCTCAGACAGATTGGCAAATCGAATATGTGGCTAGATCGTATATATCCGGGTATGCGTAAGGCCATTGTGGGCACCATGTTGGCATCGCAGGAGAATATGGATCGTAGGCCCAATACTTTCGAGCTGTTTGGTGCCGATTTTATGATATGCGAGAATTTCTATCCCTGGCTTATAGAAATCAATTCGAGTCCCGACCTTGGAGCGACGACCAGTGTGACAGCTCGCATGTGTCCCAAGTGCCTGGAGGATGTGGTCAAGGGTGAGTTACAATCTGAGAGAGTGAGAGTGCAAATGAGAGTGAGAATAAGACTGAATGAGACTAAATGAGATACTAAAGAATAAGAGACTGAAGATTAAGAGACTAAAGGATAAGAATGAATGAATGAAAGAACTAATGAATAAAAGATTGAAGAACGAGAGACTGAAGAATGAGAGAATCAAAAATGACAGACTGAAGAACGAGATACTGAAGAATGAGAGATAAAGATAAAGATATTACCTAAAGCCTTTCTTCTACTCCCTCCATTCTTTTAGTTGTCATCGATCGCCGCTTGGACCCAAAGTCGGATATGGGCAACTTTGAGCTTGCCTATCGCCAGGTGGTGCCGCCCACGCCCGCCTACATGGGCCTGAATCTGTTCGTCAAGGGCAAGCAGCTGCTGCACAAGGTGAATCACGGCCATGGCCATTACTACTATCAGCAGCAGCGCAAAGAGCGCAGTCTGGCCACTAGCAGTGTCTTTCGTCAGCGTTCCGCCATTGTGCCAGCTGCCACACTATCGCGCATTCATCGTGCCATGCCCACCTTCAATGCGACGGAGTATATGGAGAAGTATATGGTGGAGCCATTGAGCAGCAGTCGCAGCAGCATTAGCAGCACGCAGCCAGCAAACAATTCGATTACAACAACACTTAAACCCCCAGCAACAACAACGACAACAACAACAGGAGCAGTAGCAACATCAACAACAATGCCAGCAACTGCTGCAGTTGGCATTAGTACACCCTGTCCATATTTGCTCAAGCAAGCGGGTCGTTCCATTACGCAACTCCTGAGCGTCACCCACAAGCGCAATGGCACAATGGGCGCTGAGGCAGCTGCTAGCACAGCTCTGCAGCCGAAGCGTCAACGCAGCTGCGGTCCACGCTTCGTCAATCAACAGATTGAGGTAACGGATAAGAAATTTAAGATACTCATCAAAAACTATGCCAATCAGGCTGCCGATAATCTGCTCGAGAAACAGGAATCCATCAGTGCTCCAGCCACAGCACCAGTCATGGGCGAGCGCAAATGGCGCAGCCTGCGCAATATAAACAATAGCAGCAATATCAATGGGAATGGGAATGGGAATGGGAATAGCAACACATGCAATAACTACACTGCCACAAGCTGCTCCCGTTTGAGAGCAGCTCCCAATTTGCTCGACAGCAATTGCTCGCGTCGCTTCGCTCGCACCAAGTCCGAAATTGAGAGTTCGGCCAGCCTGCATGCCATCGGACGCACCTTTGGTCGCCGTTCGAATGGACCACGGCTGCCCATTAGCATCTCGGTGCAGGCGCTGCATCGCGGCGAGCCCATTGTGACCGCCATGAAGCAGGCCTCCAGCGAGCAGCTGCAACTGCAACTCACACAATCTCAGTCGCAATCCCAGTCACAGCCACAGTCCCAGACCCACTCTACGCCTCCCATCAGCCCACGCAACGTTGCACTGGCCAACAAATTGACGGTGCCAGTGCTGCCCACTTGTTGAACCACCAGCACCACCTACACCTAACTAACCCTACCACCATCATTTTCACCCACTCACTGTATGAAAACGTTTATACAAATATCTTGGGAATTGCAATTTGAATCAGCTGTTTGAAGCGTTTGAATTTGGAGTTTTTAATTCCTATTTAAATAATGTACAAAATTATATTTGTTTAATGTTTGTATTACACTTTAAATCCTTATTTAAATACTCAGAATTAAAAAAATTCTGCTTAGTTGATGCATTTTTCATAATTTACTTTTAAATGCAGTTTTTCAAAATAATATGAAATTAATTAAAAGAAAGTTATATTCAATTAAAGTTTTTAATATCTTAATTTCCAAGGTATGAAAAATCTTAATTTCTTGTTAAATTTTTAGGGTTTCCAAAAGTTTTATAAAAATATCTAAAAAAAATATTTTGTAAGCTGATTCAAATTGTATTTCCCATTTCGACTTACGTTTTCAATAGTGAGGAGGTTGTTAATTAATTTTCTTTAAGCAAAAATTAATAATAATAATAAAATTTTACATAGACTATATTTATTATATTTATGATTGATTTGTATTATGAAAAATTGTTAACTCATTCTTTTATTATTACTTGTTGAAAAAATAATTTGTCTATCGGCTAGAGGCGACTTTAAACGACCGAGAGAATTATATACATATATATCTCAAAACAGTTCAATAAATTGTTATATATGTAAGTTATTGTTGTTGTATTTCTTTTAAGTCGATTGTTAGCAGCTCGATTAGTTTTTGGTGATTGCAGCAAAGATAACCTTGACGTGGCTATGAATACAATTTGATTGGTTCGTTCTCTTTTCTGGGATGCATAGGTTAGTAGCTATATCTAAAAGTAGTGTCATATATATCATATATATGTACGTACCAGACTCTGCAGTTTCTCATTTGGGTGCGGTATATTGTAATGCTAAATGTTCACGAGCCTTCGAGTTTAATGCTACTTTAGCAGTTGCTGTTATCATCTTTGAACCCGCTTGAGTTAGTTTCTATGGGAAAATATAGCAAATGAATATAGATGAAATATAGACATATAGATGAAATAAGTTATAATGCTATAATACTCGTTAATAATTCGAAGATTTTGATTCGTAAACCTCAAGTCTGCAGTAAATAAATTTTCATGTTTTAAGAATGGGAAAGATAAAGATTTTCTGCAGTAAGTTAATTAGGATTTTCAGATTTGCATCCAAAATGTATTTATAAAATTTATAGTAACTAACTAAAGTGAGAAGGCTGTCTGACTGTCAACAAAATTCTGTCTACAACCCAAGTCTTAAGACAAGATACAGACGGATATTGTGATGGAGCCCATTTCCTCAAAAAAGAATTGTGAACGAGCATAATTATATAGACGTTACAAGTTTAATGTCTTACTTTGGTGCCCACTTTGCCCACGATGATTTTGGGTGGTGTGTGTATTACAGGTTTGGGTTTTTCCCTGCCAAATTTATTGCTAGTCGTCGCTCGGACATTGTTCAGGATTTTGCGGAGCAGTCGTGTCCTCGGACTATTTCGTAGCTTTGGCAATGTGTCAAATAATTTCATTTGTGTGCCATTAAGCTCTAACGGACGGTTACCATCCATCTCCTTGTTCACATTGTAGTTGACCTGAAAGGCGCGCTCGAATAGACCTGTGGCGGCCAAGGAATTCCGAGGCACATCCAGAACGACACGGATGCAATCCTTCAGTGCCAATGGACATATTCTGGCCGTCACCTCCGTTGAGGCCGACAAAATCTGGCGTTGAATTAATCTCAATCAATATGGGATTAAAGTGCTCATCGATCATAAAATCACAGCCATATAATTCAAATGCATTCGGCACCAATTCCGTTTCATCGAGACTGGCTAAGACCACAGCAACCAAATTCTGTTTGAACCCATTGTAGATCTTTTTGCCATGTCCCATCCGGTGCGCCAACATGTCGCAAATGGCATTTGAATTGATCCAGCGACCACATATTGTTCTTCGGCAGACGTGCATCACGATTCACTTTATTCTTGTACCGTTTCTGCACCGAATTGTTCGTCAAGTGTATCGATTCGCGTAGGTCATCCATTGTGAACTCCTGGGAGCTAAATCGCAAATAGCAATCGCGATATGTCCAAATCGTTACCTGTGTATCGCTGATCGTAAGCAGCATATATTGCCGTATATCGAATTTGGTGCGATAGATCAAATATGGACGTTCTATAATGAAAGAGAAGGGAAAACGTTTATGCATTAGTTAAGTAATACATTTTTTAAGAAAAGTTATCGATTTTTATCGATAATATAACATTATAATATATTCATGTATTCAAATTTTAGCTATTCAGCTATCGAAGGCTACCGAGAGAGAAACAGATCATCATTCGACTCACCAATATACTTTTGCACGATATATTTGCGATTTTGATTGTTCGATGTCCATTGTAAAATATCGTCCAAGGAGCTACGAATGACAATTCCAATACCGCGCGATTGATAGCCAGGTTTCAAAATCCATAAGTTACGGCAACCATCCCAACGATAGTCGAGTCGAAGCGATTCAATTTGCTCCAGATATTGGGCAGCCAGACGCGCATATTCCGCCATGACCTTCTCATTGATTTTGAATTTGGCACCCGAGTGGAGCACCTTGGAGGACTGCACCATAAACGATTGATTCTCGATCATTTCGGTGGGCGATGGCAGTTTGATGCGCGCATCGTCCAATGAGTAGTGCTCCTTCTGCCTGATCATTGTTTTCACTTTGTTCAATGCAAAGTCTATTGAAATGCTCATCACAGTGCCATTATCAAGATCGATCAAATCGGCTGGACGGTGCTCCTTTATATAGCGTAGCAAACAGCGTGCCTGCGTCTGATGATAATCTTCGATGAATGCCGCACGCTCCTCCATACTGTTGGCGCCGAGGCGATAAAAACGCGGATAGCTCATGCCACAGACACCATCTTCGCGAAACCAACGCTCCTGCTCCGCACAGCCGACCAGACCCACTTTCGTGGAGAAGTCTAAAAATTGGCTACGTCTGACTCGATTCCGGAACGGCTTCACCTCCGGAAACAGATCGCGTTGCGCCTTGCTCTGCCAGATGAAAAACGATGGAAAATTATTGATCATTTTCGATATGACAACTGCTTCGTAGTCGTTTCCACGTCTCGCATGCTCCAATAGCGAATCCTCCGACATGTTCTGCAGCTTAGCATGGCGAGTAGCCGGTAGTTTCTCAAGCCAACCTCTTCTAACTAGCGCTCGCCTAACTGTGTGATAATTACCGTAAACGGTAAATATGCGCCGATTTCGATAGGCGTCGATAACACGCGTGCGATAGGTATTCCGCAATTGACGTTTATGTGCATCCGGCGCTAGCCCAGCCGTTGAACTCGTGATCTGGGCCGAGCGTGCCTGTGCCAAGATATTATTGAGACTAGCATGCTTATGGTGGTTGCCTGATTGATGCGATATGATATTATCGTATTGGCTATTGCTATTCGATAAATTCTTTGGCATCGAACATTGCTTGCATAATGTTATCAATTCAGCATCCAGATTTTGTATCAACGATTGTATCCGGGAGACGGGATTATAATACCGATTACGTTGTGTATTAAAAGCACTCGACGAGGCCTGGCTCATATTTTAGTTTTTTTTTTCTCTATATATACATATATATATCTATATATATATATATATATGAGGATATATATCTATATATATATACATATATATATATATTTATATATTATATATATTTATGTATATCTATGCAAATTTAGTTTATATCAGTATAATTTATACTTTTTTTCTGTTTTTTTTTCTCTTTCGACTTGATTTAGTTTTTTTCTTTAATTACTGAATTTTGAGGTAAGCCAAAGTTGAAAAGAAAATGAACCTGTTTACCGATATCGAAAGATTCAATTATTGATTGGGCTTGCTTCGATAGATGATCTTAATTGCAGTCTCGAGCTGGTTGGCATCTAGTGCTATATATATATATATATATATAAATATATATATTTATATTTATATTTTTTATTTTTATTAGTTTTTTATATATATATTTATATATCAATATATATAAATATATATATATATATATATAGATTTGATTTCGGTAATAACTTTTTAATGCAGCAGGTAAAGTCGATTAAGTTGTTGCTGCAACTAAACGAGAAATTTTGAAGCAGTAGCCAAACCTTGAATTTGCTAACAGTATCGCATTTAAATAGGCAATGTCTTTATTGATTTATGAAACATAGCTTCGCTTAAACGGTAAAAAAAATTTGAGACCAAAAAAACTTGTAACGAAACGAGTGCAAGACGAAATTTGAATTAAACATACAAGCGCCTATAAAATAGAAAAAAAAAGGCATCATATAATGTTAATATCACAGCTTGCTCTTCAAACATTAATCAAATAAAATCAAAGCCCAGGGAACTCCATCAAATATTTTTCAATTTCATTCGCATTTCATCGTCCAATTGGAATATAGCTCCATGTCCGGGCACAATATGTTGGCATAATCGCGCCATGCGATATCGTTGCTCCGCCTGTTGTTTTTCATCCTCACTCCCAGCAGCTCTCCAAATATGGGCATCGTCTATATCCTGACATCGTTCGAAGAGATCTCCGCATATGCCTACAGTGCTGCCGTCCAATTGACTATTGTGGACGATAACCGATACACAACTTAACGTGTGTCCTGGTGTCTTCTCCAATATCACCTCTCCGTGCGAATCCAAAGCTCCAGTATACTCAGTGTAGAGGTCATGCTTTGATGCTGTGGAGCCGACAATATGTAAGCGCGCTTGCTGAAATAGGTAATTGCAGCCAATATGATCCGAGTGTCCGTGTGTGCATACAACTACATCAATATCATCTGGTTGCAATTCCTGCTCGGCCAGCAGAGATTTCAAATGCTCGCCATCCCATGCGGTCATGGTGTCCACGATGATATTGGTTCCATCACGGCAGCGAATGAGCGTACAGCTGCAATTAGCACGCATGGCATTTGGATCATTTGCATCCTCATGTGCATAGCCTGTTTGCAGCACAGTCACGTTATTTTGCAACATTTATTACAAATTAGTAGTAATTATAGCAACCAAATGATTATTTGTTTTCAAATCAAAAGACAAAAATATTTTCGAAAATATCAGCTGTTCGAAGAGTGAACATAAACACTTGAGAGCTAAGTACATATGTTCTCTTTGAATAGTTCTTTTATTTCAAGCTTTTGAATTTTTTCCATGCACTTGTTCATGTGAGCTCCTCTTTTCAGTAAATAATTTTTTTTTTGCTGAACTTTTACAACTGAGTTACTTTTGCATGTTTCATTTCAGCTTAAGCTGAAATCGAAGTGTTTCTCTATGCTTTTCCTTAAGAGTTGTTGCCTCTTTTCATTCCAGCAGCTAATTATGTTCCGCTGAACTTTCATAGCTGCGTTCGTTTATATATTCTCATTTTACTCATTTTGGCACACACATTTAAAAACTGCCGTTGCATTACCAGGGCTGTAGCATCATCGTCACAAGTTGGCAGCGCCAGCACGGCTGTTGGTCGTCGCGCTCACATTTAGCAAGTCGCAATTTGTTTATTATTTAACACATTTTTTCTGTATAAAAATTGCAAATTTTCAAATGTATTTAAACTGCCTGCCGCGTTCACCATGCAAATGCCTACAATATATGCAGCAAATGCGACAACTTCAACTGTTACGACGTCAGGTAAACATGGGCGCAAAGCCGCCTATCAAAGAAGTTACACAGTTACAGCTGAGAACAATATCCAAGCAGATGCAATTTCTACCACTTGCTGCTACGCACACCTATAGCATGCAACGTGCAACGTTCAGCAGTGATTACGAGCAACAGATGTCGGATGAGCTGGATGGCTGTGAAATATCTCCCTCATCCGAGGACGAACTGAATTTATGTTTGATTGCCGCACGCAGCCCACAGGAGCTATTAGATATGTTCGCCCAAAGTCAGCTGGAGCTCACACATCGCATACAGTGCATCTCTGTACTCTGGGCCCACTATCAGCAGCTTTCGGTCAGCGAGAAGTCAGAGCTAACTCTCCAGCTGCAACAACTACTTCCCTGCTTGACATTCCATGTAGCCTCCATGAATATAGATCAGCTAAGCTGTTGTTATTTGTATCTACGTAAAATGCACATACCCAACAGTGAGCACACTCTAGAGCGCATACTCATGCGTACCCTGGAAATGATCGAGTTGGCTGTGGACAAGGAGCTGGTGGCTTTGCCCGCTCTGTCCCGATTGCTGGTGGCCATCAATTTGGAACGAGATTTCTTTACGCCGCTGGTCTGTCGCAATTTCATGCCACACCTGGAGGAGCATGTGACTAACTGTCAAAGCGAACAAGATGCACGTCTGCTGTCCACCTGCCTCTTCCAGTTGCATTCACTAATCGATGCTGAATTATTAACACGATTCAAGCAACGCGTTTTGGAGCTGCTGCAGTCTGGGACGCTGAGCAGTGCCACGCCCAAGACATTACTCAAACTGCTGCATATGTTCAATCTGCCAAGCTGGTCTCATTTGAACACAGCCATGATACGAGAATTGATGCTCACGGTGCATAGCTGTGTACCCAGCCTCGAGTCAAATGACCTGAAGATCGTCTGTCGCACCTTTTTGCATCATCAGGAGCCAGCGGTACTTGTGGAGCCACTTAAACAGGCAACAGCTGCTCTACTGAAACAGGAGCCAACAGCTGATGCATTATTCTGCGCCGTGCCATTTTCTTCACTGCAGCAACGCGATGCCTACATTCAGCAATTCCATCAACTGCTACACTCCAAGTCCGCCTGGCAGCTACCCAATGCCAGTGGCCATTTCTTCAGTGTGCTGCGCGCTCTAAAGATCGCGGATGTGCGCTACTGTGATGCCTATTGGTCAGGTGTTGCCGCCGAGTTGCCATCCTGTGCCAAAGAGCGCTCACACCTGACTTTTCTGCGCCATTGCCATCGCTACATGAACTTCAACAATAATCTGGGCGGCACCTATCGCCATCAGGAAGTGGAACGTAAGCTGAGTCGCCTGTGCATCGATGCTATCGAACTGGATCTGGCTGGCAGATTGCCCGCAAAATTTGCCCGTTTGGCTGCCTTCGTCGTGGGCTATGGCCAAACCCCGTTTGACTGGAAGAAATTTCCCAATATTTTGCTAAGCAAGATCTTGGCCATGGCACCACAGTTCGATATCCACGATTGTTTTCTGCTCAGCCGTGGCATGCAGATCGCTTGCGAACTGCGATTCCGTCAAAATGTGCCACACGTGCTGGCCATGCAGCTGGCCACCATGGACAGCATCCTGATCACCTGTGCCGAGCGACACTTGAGCAACAGCGAACAACAGCCCCTTAATGGCAGCGATCTGAGCATGATTGTGCGCACGCTCAGCCATCGCAAGAGTAAGTCAATCAGAATTATGCTAATCCAACTTATCCTCATACTAATCCATACTGTATTCCCATTCGACAGCTCTGAAGAACACACAGGTGTACAACCAAGCGCTGGCCCACTACAAGACTCTGCAGTGCAACGATCTCAATTCACGTGTCGTGCGCGAGATGGCATACAATTTCAATACCTCACACTACTTTGTGCCCGAGCTATTGGAGTCCATGTTTAACTATGTGGCACAGCAGCATGAGCACATAACGGGCGACACCGTCGAGAAGGTGCTCACCTGTGCCTACAATCTGGGCTATACGCCTGCTTCGCTGGAGGCATTGGACTATGCGGCTTTGGTCTTAATACGGTGTGTTTAGTTGTGGCATATATACACTGTAAATGTTGATGTATGTTTAGAGCAAGCATAATCATGTTTGCCTCATTGTTTGTGATTTGTAGCAGAGCTAAGACTCCATCCCTGATAATTTGTTTCTTTCATCAAGAGGAATAGCAAGATCTACTTTAACTCTATCTTCTGACTTGGCTATTATTAATTTTTAAAGGCTCGTTCAGATCTCTCCTGATTAATTCTTATTTCTGCTATTAAATCAACTCGTATCTTCTCCCATTCACAGCGACTTTGATCACATGAGCGGCTTATCCTTGGTGCAAGCCTGTCTTGCGCTCTGTTTCTACAAGGCAATTCCCGAGCAGCTAATCAATCAAGTGTTCTGTGTGAAGTTTATCCAGCGCATCGAGGATGAGATTCAGATTTGTTACTCAAGGGCCACATATCCAGGCATGGTGCTGAATCGTGTGATGCAACTGAATCGCACCGTTTGTCTAGATTTGCCCGAAGCAAATGTGCCCTGGTTCCAGCAGAACTATGTGGAGGCGCAGATCAGCAAAAGTAAGCTCGTACAAATTGTTAGTTTATTTTTGTTCTAAACTATGTTAAATTTATTTTAGAACAATTTGTGCCAAGCGCTTTTAATGCGGATGTAAAGCACCTGCTGCACGATCTGCTCAAGGACGAGAAATATTTCCGCTGCAATCACACAACGCCCTATGGCTATCAAATAGACTTTGTGATACACTTCGATAAGGACAAACGACCCATGCGAGCGCCAGCCGTTGAGGCCACAATGTTGGATCGTATAACTAAGTAAGAACTCAGTCTCTCTTTATATAAGTACATATACTAGCTATATCTAAATTATATTCATAAATAAATGTTTTCTATTTCCTTACCAGAGTGGCCATACTGCTGCTCAAACTGGACTCCTTCTGTGAGAATGATTTGACAGCGTTGCGTGGCCCGGAATCTTTGAAGATCAAACATCTTGAAATGATGGGCTACAAGGTGCTACACATTAACGAACACAACTGGAACTCCAAGTACATGAATGCGCCAGGCGCCAAGGCAAACTATTTGAAATGCCTACTGCAAATTTCGCATTAGAATTAGAAGAATTAGTTAAATATTTTGTTTACACACTTAACTCAATTAAGACTTACATTTAAAATTAGTTAAGCTGTGAAGTTGTTGACTATATTCTGTTCTTGTTGTAATTAGCATATGACGTTTGTATATTTATATATATTTCACTAGTCATACAAAAGCTTTGAGTTTAAGATTTAATTTGTATAAAATATAAGTAGAAAATTAAAGAATTTGAAGCGTGAAATTATGGAAATTTCATTGAATGTAAACTTATGTTGAATCAGGGATTAACTACATAAAATAAGTAGTCAATTAATATTTAATTAATGTAGATAATATATTTATTGAATACATCAAAATCAAATGGAACGTGAGAGAGCATAAAAGAATGTGGAATCATAATGTAAATGCATAAAGAAAGGTTGCATGAATGAAGTTTGAAATGAAATGAAGTGCTTCGAAGAGTTTCAAAATGAATGAGCAATATATGGAAATTTTTGGAATACATAGAAGTATGAAAAAGGGAATGTCAGTTTAAGACAGCACAGCATTTCAGCTGCCTAAAGACTTGCTTTTGTGCAGTCTACTACTTGGGAACATTTCAATTGATATTTGAGTTAATTTCTTTTGAAAGCTTTCGTAGCCTTTGTCAAATGCTTTATTACTCCTGCTCTGCAGTGCACCATTTGTAGGCATTGTTAAACATAAGCTGCCAAGGACTCTCGACTTGGGTGGCAGGCACTTCGAAGCCAGGCGGCACATATGGCCATTGATACATGGAGCTGCAACGCTCCGGATGCGGCATCAATGCTAAATGACGGCCATCGGGTGAACAGAGGCCAGCGATACCTTTCGGACTCCCATTGGGATTCATGGGATACAGTTCGGTGGGCACGCCCACATCATCTACATATTGCAGCGTTACCAGCTGTTCGCTCTGCAGCTGCTCGAGCAGCTGTTCATTCTTGAATGCAAAACGTCCCTCGCCATGGGCCACCCAGCAGCCAAGCACCGAATCCTGCATATTGCTCAGCATTATGGAACGATTCGGCGGTATGCGAACTGTCGACCAACGGCACTCGAAACGCTGCGAACGATTATGCAGCAGCGCCAGTTGAGGTAGAACTGGTGATTCATCCCCCACTTTGATGCTGCCCACAAAGTCTATCAATGTCATCAACTGACAGCCATTGCAGATGCCCAGCGAGAAGACATCCTCGCGTTTCTTGAATTCCTCAAATTGTGGCTGCAGACGGGCATTGTGTAATACATTGGCTGCCCAGCCCTTGGCAGAGCCCAAGGTATCCGCATAGCTAAAGCCGCCAGGAAAGACGAGGCCGCGATATTTCGATAGAGTCGTCCTGCCTGTTGGAGCGAGAAATTTTGAATTACATAATTTTATATGCAATGGGATTACACAAGTGCCGCACCTGCCAGCAGATCCGACATGGTAACATCATGCACCTCGAAATTGGCACGCAACAGACTGGCCATCATCTCCCTTTCGCTGTTGACGCCCTCCTCACGCAGCACAGCAACGCGTACGGGCTGAGCGGATCGCTTCAGGACGAGCTCCGCTTGCAGTTGAGCAGGCACCTTATATTGTGGCGCTTGGCGATAATTGAGGCTCTCGTATTCCGATTCTGCGCACCCCACATTTGCCTGCAGTTTCTCCAGCTCATAGCTGGTGCGTTCCCATTGCTTGTAAAGCTGACGTAGTGGCTTGGCCAGCAGCGTCTTGTCCCCATTCTTGATGAGCACCTGACCCACATCCAAACCAAAGCCAGTTGCTTGACCCAAATAGTAATTGGGAACACCTGCAGCCTGGAAGCGTGAGCGCACATCCTTCAATTGGGTTTCATCCACCTCCAAGACCCAGCCACTTTCCTCGCTGAACAGTAGACACTTATCAACGCCAATTGTGCCACTTACTGCATCATATTCAGAGACACCAGCGATGGCCTCCTTAATGTCCAATGACAGACCACTCAGACCGCCAATGGCCATCTCGAGCAGGCACACAATTAGGCCGCCATCGCTGACATCGTGACCGGCAAGTAGGGCACCTTCGCCCAGCAGGGTTTGCGTGGTCTGGAACGCTTTGCTCAGCACCTCCGTACGCTCCATATTGGGCGTCGTTTGGCCTTGCTGAGCATAAGCTTGAGCTAATGCCGAACCACCCAGTCGAGCACTCTGCTCTATGTTGATCCAGAGCAAAGCGCTCGATTTGCCCATTGCCGGACCCTTGAGATCGGGTGTAATGCGCACATTCACATTCGGACAGGGGGCATAGGTGGAGAGCACTAGTGTGCCCGGTGATTTGACCACCTCGCCTTCGACCTTGGCAGCCATTGAGAGGGAATCCTTGCCGCCATCGATGCCAATGCGCAGTTTCTGCAGCAAAGTGCTAAGCGACAAGCATGCTTCGTACATTTTGTATCCTTCACCGGGCAATTTGGCTGCCCACATCCAATTTCCTGAGCACTTTATGTCCGCCATATCGCTAATCTTCACAAAGACCAAATTGCTGAGCGCCTCGGCCACGCACATATGGGCCATATTAACAGGACTGAGCAGACCTGTAGGAGGAATTTTTCAAATGAAATAAAGATCGACTAACATATACTCTTAAGCACTTACCCATAATGGGCTGTGTGCCTATGGAGGTGGCTATTCCCGAGTGGCTGAAATGCGAAACAGTCGTCAGCGCATAGTCCGAGAGTGGCGCCTGCAATGGACCCACACATTGCTGCTGGACAATGAGTCCGCTCACACAGCGATCCACCTTGTTGGTGAGGAAGCGTTTGCTGCCCACCGCCACGATGCTTAACACGCGCTCCAAGGCATCTGCTAAGTCCAGTTTCTCTGGCAATTCCAATTGCTTGCTAGCAATGGGTATGGCATCTAGCTCATAGGTGCGCTTGGGCATGTCACCCAATACATAGGACAATTCCAGATCAAAGGGTGATTTGCCATAGCTCTCGCGTACTTCGGGCAACAGCGCCTCCTGCATATCCTGTGGCGCCGCTTGCTCCACCAATGTGACGCGGCCATCGCCAGTGACAACGCCCACAAAGCTGATGGGACAACGTTCGCGTGCACAGATCTTCTCCAGTAACTCACGATCTTCTGGATTGCAGAGTATGGCATTATTCTCTTGATACTCAGCGCCCCACAGTTCAAGAGCTGTTATAGTAGGATCGCCCAGTTTGAATTCCTTTGAGAAGATCACGGCACCAGCAAATCCTGGTTCCACCAACTCCTTCAGCACATTTCCATTGCCGCCAGCTCCTTGATCATGGATGGCCAAGATGGGATTCTTTGCGCCAAGCTCAATGCAGGCGCGCACCACACGATTCAGTTTGTTTTCCATTTCCGGATCGCCACGTTGTACAGCATTGAAATCCAATTCAGCATCTCCCGAGCCTTGCACCTCCACGGAACTGGCAGCGCCGCCGCCCACACCAATGCGATAGACCGGTCCGCCAATCTTAGCCAGCAATTGGCCACGTTCGGGCGTCTTTTTATGGCGCATGGAGGCGGGCATCGTGCCCAATCCTCCACTGAACATAATGGGCTTCACATACTCCTCCCGTATACTGGGCTTCGCCGCATTATACAATCCATAGGAGATTGTAAAGCCATTGATCAGCGGCTCCCCAAACTTGTTCCCATAGTCTGAAGCGCCATCACTCGCCTCAATGAGCACCTGCAGAGGCGGTGCAAAGGATCCTGGATACTTCAAACCAACCGGCTCATAGGGCTGACTGTAGCCGGGAATGTGCAGAGCTCCCACACAATAACCGGCGGTGCCAGCTATGGGCAAGCCCCCACGACCGACACCCTGGACATCACGCAGACGTCCACCGGTGCCGGTGGTTGCACCGCTGAACGGTGCCACAGCTGTGGGCATGTTATGCGTCTCGGCGGTGAATATCAAATCCGACTCAAAACGTTGTAAATCCACAATTCCAGGTCCGCTAACCTCTTGCGGCCGCAGTGCATCATGCTCAAATCCCACTATGGCACTGCTATTGTCACTAAATTTAATGGTATTATTTGGATTCGTATTGTTCTGCGTATCCATAATGAGTTTGATCAGACTGCTGGGCAGCTCCTGACCGTCATACATCATGCGTCCGCGAAAGAACCAATGCCGGGAATGCTCACTGTTACTCTGGGCGCAATCGAAGAGCTCCACTGTGGTGGGATCTCGCTTCAGAGTCTTGGTGAAGAGGTCGTAATAGTAGTCCAAGTCATAATCACTGAACGCCAAACCCAACTCTCGATTGATGCGCTCCAATGCAGCGCGTCCTTCGGCAATTATTGGGACATAATGCCAGGGCGCCTGCTGCGCCGGCAGCTGTTCGTCGAAGCTCTCACGCGGCGTATTCGCTTCCGTGTATTGGCAATGGGTCATTCGATCGCCAAGGAGAGTCACATAGTTAGCTACCTCTCTAGTTGCTACTTTGTCAAAGGTCAACAGATAACGTATTGAGCTTTCCATGCGTCGCACCTCTTTATAGCCGAGATTATGGAATATATTCACACAGTTGGTCGAGTAGGGTGTGGAGAAATTAAAGCGTGGCCCAATCTCCACCAGCATTTCCAATTTGCTATTCTTCAGCTCAAGTTTTGGCTGCTCGTTGAGGCTGCAGATTATTTGCAGCGGCTGCCTAACCAGCCATATCAACAGTTCCTCCAACACCAAAGGATATGCACACAGTTCCGTGTCATACTCCAAGTGATAGCAACGCTCCATTCGCACCGACACCAAGTCCTTATCAAAGCTCTGCAGGCGCTGCAAAATGCGCTGCTCATCGGCAGCATAAAATGCTTCTGCATCAAATAATCTCAAAATGCCCATTGTCAATTAGCTGTAAAAATAAATATTTCAAAATATTATCAGTTTAAATTATGTATGTATTTATAAATATTATAAGAAATTCCAAAACAATTGCATTCTTTTGCATATTTGCATTATCTTCATCTCAAAATCTCAATATATTTACATATATGAACAGCTGCAGCCAACATAATTATTTCCCTCTCTTTGCTCCCTCCACTTCTAATATTTCAGCGCACTCATACAATATTTTTTTGTACAGTTTTAACAATTCATAAGACTATTTACAATATTGAGCGCTTAGACAAAATAATATTAGCTAATAAATACATTTTAATTTTTTTAAACTCTAATTTACACGAGCGAATAGAAGGCAACCAACAAACACGACAAACCCACGTCCGATCGACATGAGAATCGCACACAAACTAAATCCTTGTTAAACAGGCACATGCACCAATACACTTACACTACTGCAACCGCAGAGAGTAAACCGAAACAAATGCACAGAACTTGCCTAAGCTACATATTGCACACTCTGCTAGCGTATTCAACGGGATCAAACAAACAGCCAATAGGGCGTTAGCAATAGCAAGAGTCTTCTCCCACTCACACCAAAATGTTCACTCTCTTTAGGTAAAGCAGTTATAAACACATATACTTTTACTCCTTTCACTTAGCTCTGCCTCATTCTATTCTACTTTAAAAGAGTTTAAATTAAGTTGTAAATGTGCATATGTATGTGTTTGAGAGCTTGACATTGGTGCGTAGAGTTTGCCCAAACAACCTTGAGCTCGCTTATTTTTCAGTTCTCGACCTACACAGGCAAAAATAAACATACATATGTATGTATGTACATACATACAAATGTACAATAATATGCATATACATATGTACATACATACATGAAAATGTACACAAATCAACAAAATTTTCCTATTATACAAACTTTCGTTGGGACAGACTGCAACTGGAAACTTCTTACTTTTGTTTTTATTATTTAAGTCCGTTTTGTACGTGTGTTCCTTGCGCGCTTCTCTCCCAGACTGATCGCTGGCGGCCAGCTTTCCAAGCCGTTGGCAACTGAAACACCCCTGGCAGGGGGTTATCAATCAGCCCACCACAGATCAGCGTCTCATGTTACACATAGAGCAGACGCCCGCCCAGTTGCAATTGCAGTCATTCGCACTGGCGTCACACAATTTTGTTTTTGTTATTGCTGATAAACAGCAAAAGCGTAAACATATTTATTTTTTTGCCAACAGAAGCGCGACAGCTTTTTACTAATAATAATTTCAATTAACTTTTGATTATAAATTAACTAACCCAAATTGGTGTATAATAAACGGCGCGCACGTGCACGTGCGAAGCAAGCAAAGAACAACTAAAAGTAGAATAATGAAAGAGACATAGAGAGAGAGAAAACGCGAAACAAGTATTTTGCGCACGTTTTATTTGCAGCAAATTCACAACTGGGTAGGACAAGTTCAAAACAGCTGTTGAAAGCTTTTTGGTTACCCTGTACAAAAGAATGCATTGCAAAGAGTGTATATAAGATTAGTAATGCTAAAAATATTTTCATAAAATTTTACTTTATTTTTTTCGCAGATATTTGCTATAAGCGTAAAAATATCGGTATATTATATTAATTTTAGGTATTTCTGAAGTGTTATAACATGTGAGTTGATACAATTTTATATATTTTTTTATTTTATTTTATTTTATTACTTTGCAGATATTTCATATTAAAGTAAAAATAATAAAATACATTACTTAAGCGTTTCCAAATGTTTTCAAGAATATGTATGAACGCTTTGCATTCGATATAATTATGTAAAGATATTCTTATGTATGTAGTTATTTAAAGAAATTATTTCACTAAAATTCATGTGCTTGCTTGTGTGTGCGAATGGAGCAGACAATGTCACGCGCCCAGTACTGTTCAAAATGCAAAAAAGCTTTTATTCTTTTCATTGTTGTGTTGTTGCCCATGACGCCGTCAATTCGCCGCGTATAGCAACAGCAACCACATGAAAAAAAACGTCACTAAGAGCTTTAGACTAAGCACCCTGAACTAACAACGGAAAGAAAGACGCTATCAAAACGTGTGCACCAATACAAATGTAATCGGAACTTATCTTGGTTTAATTTTAAATGTGAATACCTATGTGTTGTATGTACATACATACATATGTCTGTATTTGCACAAGTATTTCAATCAATTTAGCGGTCATCAACGTTGATAGTGTTGGCCGCCAAATACGCAATATATGCATGCATAATGTACATGAACATATGCACAGCCAATATTGTAAATAATGAAAAGTATTTCTTCAATTGTGTTCTTAGAGCGTTTTTTGATTTATTATTCTGGCTCGCTTTTTTATTTATTTATTTATTTTTTTTTGCAATTTTTCTTTTTTTCAATTTGTTGCATATATTACAAACTATATATTAGTTTTTATTTATGAATAAATAACTTTTGCTACTATGCTGCTGCTCCCTCTGTTGTTGCTGCAGCTGCTTCATCTGTTGATATTGTTGTTATTTTTATTGCTGTTGTTGTTGTTGTCGTTGTGTGGATTACGTTGCCGAACTGGCTGACCCTCGTAATTACCAATCAAAGCAACGCGCAGCTACCATAGGAAAGGTGTTCGATTTTTGATTTTTTTTTTTGGTATTTTTCTTTTGTTAAATTGATTTTAAAAAATATATATATCAAAGCCGACGAATAAAATAGTTCGATTGCTATTTTGCAAAGAGAGATAATGTTGATTTGAATTATTGTTTTTTGTTTTCTTTTGGTTGTGTGTGTTTAAGGTTCGTTCGATTATTTTATGCTTGTTGTTATTGTTGTTGTTGGTTTTTGTTGTACTACGACAAAGCAGCGTACCCGACGATGCGCCTACAACAGTAATTTCCTATTCACTACGTCCAAATTAACGGCACCCACTTACAAATATGGTGCTCGATAGATAGATAGTCGTTATCTATGCTCGTTATCAATAGCATCTATGTTATGTGCATAGCTTTCGCCGCTTTGGCCGCCTGTGCGCCAATCTCATCCATACTCTTTCGCGCGCTCTCCGTGACTTCGTCAATGGAACGCCGCGTACTGTGTATTAATTCGTCTGTGCCCCGCGCAGCTGAATCAGCAATGCTCTTCACCTCCGTATTTATCAGGCCAATGACCCATTCGAGTCCCTGGCGACCTTTGCCCGCATTCGAGCTAATCGTGGAGGCTAGCAAATCTTCCATATAGTGTGAGAGAGGCACGCCATAGACAGTCACTGTTGCCTCCTGTTTGAGCAGCGTTTTGGTTGAATCGCCCGGATGTGGCTCATAGTAGAGAACCTCGTCAACGCTGATGTTGCGGCAAAATGTTAAGTTATTTGTCTTTAAGACCATCTGTTTGCGTTGCGGATCCACAGTGGAACGTTCGCTGGCAAAACAAGTCTTCGCAGTGCCAATCAGCGCGTGCGTCCATTTGGGGAAATACCATTTGGATTGAACGAGTCGATGTGTGTGCAGTACTCCATTTACCACTCTACGCTCGACGACATCGGTGCCAATTATTGACGGTGTCATGGGGTTTGGATATTTTCGCCAGGCGGCCTGTGTGACCGTCTCCCATGGATGGTTAAAGACATGCTCCGACGTCCAGATTTTCATTATGCAAGCGTCGCTTCTCTCTCTCTCTCTCTCTTTATACGTATTTCTTGCTGTTGTTTCGCAATCGGGGCGCGACACTGGGGGCTGCCTGTTTATCGCCGAGGCAACAGGGCAGGAATAAAATGTAAAAAATGTTGTGTTTAGGTTCGTTTTACAAAAGAAATTTTGAGAAAAAAATTTCAGAAATTTTTTGGGTGACAAATACAGAGGACCGACCTTTACTCAGGTGTTCTGCGAGTAGTGTGACTGCTCCGCTATCGACGTCTGTCAGTTTAATCGGTATCTCGATAACAAATAAATAATGATGTGGTCACCTTACACTTTTTAAAAACATCGTTAAGTATCGGCTGCATAAGTAGGACAACACTGAAAACGGTTAATGCTTTCCCCTGGTTGTTTAAATGTACATATGTATGTATATGTATATTAAATGAATCAAAATTAACTAGAATATAAATTTTAAAAGTACTTTTTTAATAATAATATTTTTACACACTAACTTAAACGTCTTCATGCCAAAATTAATCCGCACGAAACGTTCGAACGTAGGCCTCATATGGACGTGAATCCATGCGCTTTAGACGCTCCTCCAAGAACTGACGGAACTCATGCATATCGTTGGCGTCTCGTACTAATTTTTTCAACTCAGCTTTGACGCATTCTTGCAACTCCTCCTGGCTGGGCATTCGCGTTTCCTTCTTCAATGCTCTTTCCATACGCGATATTATTTGATTCCGTATTTTAAACTTTTCATAGTTCATTATGTTGGCTAAAGCTTTGCTGGGCGTTCGGCGGGTTTGATTTGTTGTTTTCGTTGTTACACCAACAATTGTTGGTTCAGTC
Organism: Drosophila antonietae; assembly: GCA_030914385.1. NCBI lineage: Eukaryota > Metazoa > Arthropoda > Insecta > Diptera > Drosophilidae > Drosophila > Drosophila antonietae. The sequence continues at coordinate 122,761 of JAUESO010000048.1, read as the reverse complement.
TCAACTGAGGAAGTGGACAATCGCTTAGGAGGTTGTTGTTGTTGATGCTGCGTCTGCAGCTGTGTTTGTTGCTTCTGCTGTTCGTTTCCATTCAGCATTTTGTCGTTCTGATATTCCATCATTTTAGCCAATGCACGAACAGGAGTACCTCGCAGTTTAATGGTTGAGGGAACAGTTGATGGCTGTGCATGTTCGTGCCCATTTTGTCCAATATTCTTCTCAGAGTCTGTGTCTGAAGGCTGATCAATAAACTCCGTTAGTGAAGGTTCATCTGGATGTGTCTGCCCCTCAGATTGAGGAGATGATGAAGATTGTTGAAAGTTGATCAAATGGAATACGCCATTTGTGTCGTAAAACTTATAGCCCAGCATTTCAAGGGCGATTTCCGTTAATAAATATGACATTTTACCACAATTTTTGTTCTAATGTTAAATTGATTTAGCGTCAGTTAGTGATGTGCAAATTGCCGATGACTGACGAGATTAGTGTCGCTGGGAAGTTAGTTTAGTCACATTAAATATTCATTTAAATTAAATAATGCATAAACGTACGATTGCATTTGAATTTATTCGCATTAGATATTTTTCAATAATAGCGATAAGAACTATATGAAAAAGTTTAAATTGTTTAATCGGGACTTGCGACATTTAAAAATTAGCTCTAGAAGCCAAATATTATTTATATAAATTAGGCGTGGTAGCATTGTTTGATGACAAAAACAGCTGTTTGGAATTCGGTTATGAATTGATGTACGACGCATTTATTGACATAGATATGTGAATGAGATATTGAATATTGCCAAATTAAAGCGAAGAAGGCCCATTTTTTAATGTTTTTACCAAATAAACATAGTTAGTTAATGAGCCGATATGAAAATCAACGAAAAGAACCTTTGTGTTTTTGCCCGAACGCCACCGTTCGACATGGAGGGTAAATGAATTGATTAATCTAAGTGAATAAAAAAATAATGAATGCCAATAATTTGTGGGCACTTATTAATCACTCGCACAGGTTTCCTGAAAAAACGTGGCGAAGACAATAAAGCATTTCAACGACGCTATTTTGTGCTCAAAGGCAATTTACTATTCTATTTCGGGTCGCGCCTAGACAAGGAGCCACTGGGTCTGATCATAGTGGAAGGCTGCATCATAGAACTATCACAGGAATCTGATGCCGAGAATTATTGCTTTGAGATCGCGTTCAATGGCAATCGCTCCTATATACTGGCTGCCGATACACACGAATGCATGGAGGCCTGGATGAAGGCTTTGACATGCGCCGGCTACGAATATAAACGGAACGTCCTAGCTGATCTACAGCATCAGCTGCAAGAGATCGAGTACTCTCGCAACAGTAGGCGACCACAAATATGTCTGAATTCTCTTTATATGTTCTACTAACGATATTCTGTTGCAGAGATGCGTAGTGAACGTAGTGATGCACCTCAGACTGTAACCGATGGCCAGGGCAAACCTGTGCCGCCACCCAGACGTCCAAACCCCTTCAATCGTCTACCGCCGCCGCCACCCATTGAAACGTGCGGTGTGCGAAACGGTGTAGTCATATCACCGCTGCCCTACATTTCTAACTACTATGATGCGGGCAAAACAAAGGCACCGCAACAGGAGCTACACAGTCTAGGTAAGTCATCGATGACGTCATCAACTGCTTGACTTCGCAGCTGTTTCGTTAAGATTCTAACCTTAAGAGCTACCGTTACACGGCAGACAAACGAAAGCGACAATGAGCGAAAGCAAGTGAGTTAGTCGCAGTGCAAATACCCTGGGTAATATTGGGTGATAGATTAACAAACTGACTTGATGTAAAATACATTCTTTATACCCTGTAAAATTGTAATTTATAGTATTGAAAGATTTTCTTAAAATAACGAGCTGTGCAACGACAAGGTTATATATGTATATTGCTGCTATTTATAGTGAATAGAAAGAATATGTACATATGTATATGTAAATATGTGTATGAGGGTAGTATAAATATTTTCTATACCAATGCAGATAGAATGAAAGCTTTAATATAATTTTATTTTATATATAAATTTATAATATGAGGACAGAAAAGTCAATATTAATTTATTTAAATTAATATTTATTTCTAAAGTAATATTGTAGTATTAAACATTTATATATATATATAATTTGTTAGATCTCACATTCGTTTAACTCAATTGAAAAATTAAAAAAAAAATACTGTGTAGGCCTTTTGTTAAATGTGTCACATATTTGCGCGTGAAATTGTCATACCCTACGAAATGGTATAAAATGCGCATAGGGCAACGTTTTGCGTGTGCAGGCAAAAGACAGAAGCGTGCGTGCAATTCTCTCTGCACTCAGCCTTATCTCAGTTGCTTTCGAACACTGGCTGTGCCATGCCGCTCTGTGAGCTCATTGCAAAGATCTGCTGCATATTTCCCAATCGCGGCTATAAACTGTTGATGAATGTTTCAGATAACGGAAATGGTCATGGCAATGCCAATAGTCCACAGTCAACGCCTCGCTCACGTCGACGCCAGGCAGTGGGTGGTCCATCGCCGAGCATTTTCTACAATGATCTGCCCGTGGCAACGACTAGATCGACAGTATTAGCTAAAAACAACCCCAACAACAATCACATTGATCGAGCGGAGCAGAAGCGTCGCCAAGACAAGGCCATCGAACGGTTCACGCAACGTCACGAAAAGTTTCGGAATATCATCATGCGCGACATCCTGTTGTACAGAGAACGCCAAAACCAGCCATTGATACAGTTGTAAACAGCGCGGGAAAGCGTATTTCGGGCCTATTTTATATGTTGAAAAATTTACATTTATAATTATCTATTTATGTTCGATTTCCATAATCCTTAAATATATATATATATACAAACACACACACACACGAGAAAGACCTATCCACTAATACAAAGTGTCAATTGTTGATTGTTTATATAAATTATATTAAATTTAATGCCTCTTCTATAATTGTGTCAGATACTCTCTCAGAAGATCGTTGCGCTCGCGCTGTATCGCATTGGATTCGTCGATTCGTTTACTCAGCTCTCGTATGGCAGCTATTCGATTGCGCTCCAAGATCAGCAATTGTCGCTGCTGCTCCTGGCTGACAGAGAGATCGGTGCCGGTGGCATTATCTGTATCTGTGACCATGGCTTGAGGGTCTATTGTTGCGCACATATCAGCTAATGCTATATGCGACGGCTGTTGCTGTTCGGCTGCTGCAGCTGCTGCAGCAGAGGGCGCCTGTTCGCTCTGGAACATTTCGTCAAAGGTGTCATAATATTCCCATACAACACGTTTGCGTCCGTTCTTGCGCAATGTCTCGCGACACGTTCGATATGTTTTCTTCATGTTGCGCCATTTGCGATCACAGATGTCCTCGTTGATGCCCTTGTACCCAGCACGTTCCATATCGTCCACAATCTCCGTCCAGAGTGCGCGTTTACGAGTTTTGGGATCACGAAATCTGTGGAGTCGCTCTACATAGAGTTCGACCAGCAGCTTGGTGCTCTTCACATTCCAATGCCATTCTTCGCCACCGCCTTCGCATTCCAGATAATAATGTGTGGTTTCAGTCTCGTCGTTGTCCATTTTATATATGTCCTAGCCGCGAAAGCCAGACTCTTATTCTTATGTTAAAAATAACAAAAATAATGAGGGCTGCAATACTACCTATCTTTGTTGATAGAAATATATCGATATATCGCACTTTTTTCTTACTCAATAGATATTTTTAAGTTAATTTTATGTTTACAGCAGTGCATACACTGTTTGGTCTGACCGCTTTGCTTGTTGTTTTTGCTGCTTGCGGAACGGGAACGGTATACGAAAAGTTATTAGTTGGGAAGATTGAATTGTAAGTTATCAACTGTTAATATAGCCTAAAATTATGTGAATCGTTTCAATCTGAGTAAGGTATTGTAATACAGTTTGTGAAGCTTTTGCAAGTGTTTCCTTATCATGCTGCCTTTGTCTGCTGTGTGTTTTTGTAAAAGTGACGCCAACATTTCAAATTTGATTTAAGCCGCCGTTCCTCTAAATCATTCGTTTGACATAACGGATATTAAAAGGCGTATTATTTACTAGTCGATGAAGTTAAAGATACTTTGTTTTTATGCGAATTTCTGTGCCTTTTCAACAGAATTTCAAAAGTACTTTGCAGTCGGCGTTAGCAGCGCAGCGGGCTTACTTTGTTGGCGTTCATTTTGTTTTTCCATGCTTGCAAAACCACCACACAAACATAAACGCACGTACACGCTTACTCACACACACACAAACGGAACAAGCAGCGCGTGAGAGCTGCGATTAGAGATGAGTGCTTGTCAACATTCCCGGCACGACGCGTGCAAAAATTTAGCAAAGTTAAAATAATATGAACAAGAGAATTGATTTAATAAAAAAAAATTAATTCAGTTCCACATATAATTACACTCGCATAGAAAAATTCTAAATATTCTCATCAAATATAAATACGAATAATATGTGTCTTTCTGTGAGCACATCGTGTCACGCACACAACGCTATGAACAACCGCTACGCTCTGCTGCGTACAAATTCTGGTTCTGGCTCTCAATGTTTGCTGGTCTCTTTACAGCTGCAGAGAGACAAAGATAGAGACGCATTACTGCTAATTGAAAGATGTCCGCTAAGCGCAAGGCAGGTGGTAACGGGGCCGGTCCCAACAAGCGTCGCCCAAAGAAGAAGGAATCAGATTACGAAGATGAGTTCAGCGACGACTCCGACGACGATGTCGCTCAACAGCAACAACATGCGGCCGGTCAAATGGAAGTGCTAATACCACACGATAGCCTGGATCCGCCCAGTAAGCTTCCAGAGGATTTGTTGGCAACGCTGGAGAAAACACCTGGTCAGCTCTTGATAGCCGGCATGGTGACCTGGGATCTGACCGGCAAACGGGACCGCAAAAATGTCACAAAAGTGCGTCCCAATCTGTATAGCTTTCATCGCTTCACAGATGAGATGGTAAGTGCGAATTACAATAATGAAAAAATAATGCCAGTATTAACCTATCACACAACTTGCAGTATCGATATGCAGCCAGTGGACCCGCTGCAGCGCACACAATACTCATCAATATGGATCGCAAGGCGTTGGGCTTTGGCCGTAATCCCAGCGGTCAGTTGGGCTTGAGCCAGGACATGAAGCTGGTGGAGAAGCCAACACTCATTCCAGCACTGGAGCAGCTGAATATCGTACAAGCGGCCGCTGGACGGCATCATACGCTCTTTCTCACCGACACCGGCACCGTTTATGCCTGCGGAGAGAACAAGTCCGGGCAGTGTGGAGTGGGCAATGCACATCCCAATATCTTTACACCGACTCCAATTAATTATCGTGGCCCACCGATTATACGCATCGGCTGCGGTGCTGAATTCTCAGTTATACTCGATATTAAGGGCAATTTGCATACGTTTGGCTTGCCGGAATACGGCCAATTGGGCCACAATACGGATGCCAAGTACTTTGTGAATGCAAATAAGTTGTCATTCCATTTTGAGACATCGCCGAAAAAAGTAGTGCTCTACATTGAGAAGAGCAAGGAGGGGCATGTGACACCAGTCGATGGTGTGCAGATTGTCGACTTTGCCTGCGGCAACAATCATACGGTACGTGGAATGATATTCTTTATGAGATTTTGCATAAATTATATGTTGTATATTATTATGCACAGGTGGCAATTGACTCTAAGAAGCGTGTCTATAGCTGGGGCTTTGGCGGCTTTGGTCGCTTGGGTCATGCTGAACCCAAGGACGAGATGGTGCCGCGTCTTATGAAGTTCTTTGATACCCAGGGTCGTGGCGGACGCAGCGTCTACTGCGGCTCAACCTTCAGTTTGATTATCAACGAGTTGGGTCTGCTTTATCTGTTTGGGCAGAACAAGAAGACGGGCGAGGCCAACATGTATCCCAAGCCAGTACAAGATTTGGCAGGTAGGTTATCATATAGCTAAATTATTTATTTCATATAGTTTACTAATTCTTAATGATTCTTCTTCTGTTCGCAGGCTGGAACATAACTTCAATTGGCTGTGCCAATACCTCAATTATGATATCGGCCGATGATACTCTCATTGCCTGGGGCGCATCGCCCACATTTGGTGAGCTGGGCATCGGTGAGTTCCAGAAGTCGTCGACGGTGCCCAAAGAGGTGCCCAAAATGGACGGCATTAAAATACCTCAGGTTAGCATGGGCTATTCCCATACGACTTTGCTAGTGGATACCACACACGAGGCCACCAAGCAGAAGTATGAGAAGATGCCGGAATATATTATCGAAGATTGAATACACACATACAAGCAAACCAGCAACAAAAGAAAACGGAATATATATATAAAGAAATGATAATAATAAAAAAAAAAAAGAAAATTATAAAACATTAAGTATACCGCTGCCAACAACAATACTGCTATATTTATATAGATACTACAAAACAAAAATACTTGAACTGATCAACGAAACTGCTGCTACTTACTAAAAGAAAAAAACAAAACAAAACAAAACAAAAAAAAAAAAAAAAAAAGAAGAAAAAAAGAGAAAAAACAGAATTAACTCATTCTACATTTCATACTATAAGTTTAACAAATACTTTATCAACGCCAAGAACTCTCACTAACTCTCACAACTTATATCTCAAATATCGTTTGTGTATTTATGTAACAGCATTACGATTCGTTTAATTAAGTTTCTTCATTTCCTTCATAATTTATTTAACTATTATTCCCTTGCTATTTATGAAAAGTATTTTATACGAATTGCTGTCTTTAATTTATTGCCGCCCATGATTAGGCTTAAAATATGTTCAAAAAAACCTCTATTCCATTAAAAAAAATTAAATAAAAACCATAAATTTATGTATACAAATATAATTTTTAAATGCGAAATGCTGCTTAGTTCTGTAAGATCTATTAATTTACAATATTGTCCAATAATAACAGCATCATGAACAACCCGAACAAAAATTAATAAAAAAAAAGAAAACATCTACAATGTATAATTAAGCGCATAAGTTACATATAAATATATATACAAAAAAAAAAAGTATACAACGGAAGCAAATCCAATACAAGTTGCAACTATTAAAAAACATCAAGCATTTTAATCATATACAAGAATATTTAAATAAAGAGAAAACATGTTAGTATTTAAACGGAATTTATTTATTTGAATTGAGATCAACTTAAGCTTGTTTTAACTGAAGTTAACAAAAGAAATGAAGTACAAATATTTCTCGTTATTCGTTAACGATCCAAAAATCAGTTTAATAATCTTTAATACATCTCAAGAGGCTGTCTGCAGTAATTTAACTGTCAAACTCTAGCTCTAAGGATGATATATTTTTTCGGATTGCTCAAGATTTATATGATACATATAGATATATATTTATTATATATTATAATAATATTTATTATATTATTATTATATAAATATAACATTGTATTTTTGTAAATCGATAGAGCATATCAACATTAGCTCAGTCATCGAGAAATCATCTAAAAAATTCAAAATTTCCAATTTCTAGCAGCTTAAAGAATAGAATTTTTATTATAGAAGATATAGTTTTTTTTTATATGTGCCGTAAAATATTGTCGAGTCCACAAATGAGAATATGTTCTGAAAACTCTGCAAAGCTCTACCTTGAAGGCGCTTAAATGGTTTACGCTCAAACGCACAGCAGGAAGGATGTACATTGCTATGAAACAACATACTTTTTTTTTAAATAAACAAAAGCATTAAAAACAAAATTTGAATATGAAATTTACTAATGATTTTATATGATGTCAACTTCATCAAATACTTACATTTCTAATTGAAAACAAAAAACAATCAAAATCTCCAATTTCATGTTTAAAGTTTTATAATTTATTCTTTTTTTTCCTCATATTGGCTTTCTCCCAAATTCAACTTTAAGTTCTTATCACAAACCCAGCAAGGTCCTGGCGGCTATCACAAATGAAAGCGAAAGTTAAACATTTGAGAGGCTAAAAAAGCTCTGCCATGGCCCAAGAATCAAAAGCTTTCGGTCGTACTCACGACTTTTAACTCCGAACTCTGCTTTGACTCTCACTCTCTATGTCTCTCTCTCTCTCGCTCGCTCGCTCGCTCTCTGGGTTTGCTTGTCTTGGGCTATGTTTGCTTGGCTTCAGCACAATTTTCACTGTTAGACAGGACAGTCTTCCGCCGTAGTCCTTTCGTGTAATGTGCGCCATTGAGGAACGATTTCTGCACGCCGCACATTGACTTTTATTTTAGTTTTTTTTCCCGACACACACACACACAAACACATACACATACACCGACACACACGCACGCACACATTTACACACACACACACCCACAGACACACGCACCCACATACAAAAAAGAAACATTTTATAAAAAAATAAAAAAAACCAAAAAAACAATTTTATTAATGAACAACAACAAAATGTAAAAAATATTTGCTAAAAGTGTATTTGATATATATAACAAGAAATTAATAACAAAACTTAAAAAAAAAAGAAACAAAACTAACAACAACGACTAAGACGCGCCCGCTGCAATAACGATATTAGCAACAACAACAAAAGCTGCAAATAGTACTAACTGTAAATTACAGTGCCTTCAATAAAGTAAACAACTATACAACAATCGCCAAACAGTAAAGACAAGAATACAATTTTTTCACTTCACATTTTCATATGAAGCGCGAAGCAACAAAACTGTAAGTTATTACGTATACTCAACGTGTGTTTGTGTGGGTGTGGATGTGAGTGTGACTGTGAGTATGAGTGAGTGGGCGTGTGTGTGTGAGTGTGGGCGTGTTTGTGTGTGCGTTAGCGTTGCCGTTGCCGCCTTCTGATACTACACTAATTGTTATTCAGCTGCTTTTGCTTTCACCACGCGTTTTTATGGCTAGTAATTATGGCGTCGTTTTTTACATGGCCAATAGCAATTCTTTTGTCTCGCTCTATCCCACTCCTTCACTCATCCACTCTCTCACTCTCTGTCTCTTGTCTTTGCCTTCGCCCCTACCCACGCACTTTTCATTGTTCGCCACAAAACTTTGCTCAACTTGCCATTCCCGAAAAATATGTGTTAGGTTTTTTTTATTTTTTTTTCAACTGAAAGACAACGGTAAACGCGCTCACACACACATACATGTGCACGCTCACAGACAGGCTAACTTGTTTGTTTGGCATTTGTATTGCGGCAGGCACGCACAAGACGCCTGGACACTCACACACACACAGACACATAGAAATTGTAAGCTGTCAAATCAATAAGAACAGACAAAAGCAGCGGGCGAGCTAACGCCATCAAGTTGCGCATCTTAGTATATACATATGTATGTATGCGTGTGCTTGTGTGCGTGTGCGTGTGCTCTGTGTGTATCTGGCGGCTTTTTTGCGACTGTATGCGTAAGCGCCTTGTTATTAAATCACCTGTGGCTGACAGTTTTCATATTAGCGGGGTGCTGCAATAACAACAATCGAATCCATCTCTTTCCAACCTTTGGCATGGAGCCTGAATACAGCCATTTTTATCTCACATTGGCTTCGCGTTTGTCCATTCTTTTGTGTTGAAGCAGGATGGAGGCTATGCCTTGCCATCGTCTTTTGTCACCTTTTGTGTCTGCTGCCGACTTTTGAGTGACGTAAATTAATATATATATAGATTCACATTTCGAAAGTACCAATAAGCAAGCAAATCACAAGAAATCGCCCACGCAACCAAAATCGTTTTAAATATACCCATATTTATGGAACCTTTTCTTCAGGAAATTAGAGGTTCCATTTTGGAAATATTTAATTATTAATATATGTATGGAATATGTATAAATAAAACATTAAAAATAAAAATTCACACATTTATAAATTTATAGAATTTTTTTCAGATAATTGGGATTAACTTTTGTTATTACAAATACTTAAATATTAATTTGGTAATGTAATATTTATGTATGAAAATATTAAACAAATTTCTTAAACACAGAAACATCAAAAATAAAGGTGCTTAAAGTATATAATTATTAAAATAAAATAAATTGTATAAGATGTAACAAAGCCTTGCCCAACAGGTTATAAACACACACACATATATAAACAGGGTGAATGGATACTGAAAGCATGTGAACATACTCACACATACAGACAGAGAGATAGAGAGAGAGACACATGCTCGCAGGTCAGGATTAAATTAACGCAAATTAAGCAGATTAAGCAAACGTCAGTCACATCAAGCAGTAGCAGCCGCGGCACAATGGACAAAAGGCAAAAGCGTTGACGTTGACAACAGCTCAAACACACACACATGCACACAGACTCACACACATGTGTACAAATTGCGTTGAACAATGGCGGCGGCTAAAATTGGCAGCAACAACAAAATTGATACACATCAAGCCACACAAACTGACGCAAGCGTTCACAAACACGCACACACTCACACAAACAAAGCGCGCTGTCTGGCAGAGCTTTTGTGCACACACACACACACACACAAACGTACGCCGCCTTATAATCATGAAGCAACACAGCACATTAGGGTGACTCATGAAAAACAGTTTTTATTGAGGATATGAAATGGTATTGCGCTTTCGCTATCAAATCTTGAGTCACCCTGTTTTCTGATTGCCCGTTTAATGAGTTGGCTGGCTCTGGATTCTATGCGTTTGCCTTTTGGATAACAATTTCAATTAAAGTTTTTAATAGCCCGGCGCTATACTGCATTTATTGCTCCTGCACATGCAGCATCAACATTTAAAATGGCGCCTTGGCCCATTCTCCGTCTCTGCCGTGCACTGATTTAACGCGCAATTAAGCCGCCAGTTGTAGCTCGCCCACAATTTCCGCGCCACGAGTAGATGGCACCAATCCTTGTGGTTGTTTTGTCGTGGGCGCAAAGTGCAAGGTTGCCATTCATTTTGGCTTGCCAACAAAATGGGGCACGGCGGAAGGAAGCGCAGCACTAATCTCTGAGTGCGCCCTGCTTCGCATTGCATAAGTGTCAGTGTCACAGGCAGATGCGGCGACAGAAGCAGCGGCAGCGGCAGAGTGTCTCTTCTGAAAGTGTATGATTGTGTGTATGTGTGTGTGTGTGAGTGTGTTTGATTGTGCATGGGTATGCATGTGGCTGTCACTTTGTGTGTCCTTGTTGAAACAAAACAAGAGGGAATGCAAAGCGAGATAGTCGATTCGCAAATACTTCGTATTTAACTACAATCCACCAGCTATAGCTATAGTCAATAGATAATTAAATATAATTTATATTTGGCACTTTGATTCTTAGATTCAACCTAACGAATTTATTAAAAATATATTTGAAATATTTCTTGCCAATGAAAAATATTTATATAGTTTTCGTGTTCGATTATTATCTTGTACCTATTTATATAATGTTTCTGTGTTGGCATTTTATAATACAAATTGGATTTTATCACGCATACGCCATGGTTTCACACACGCGATGGCCATAAAATAACAATACCAATAAAACATAGCCTATTTATTGGGGTTCTAAACTAATGTTTCTTGCTTTGAAAATAGCAAAATCAAAATATATTTCCAGCATGATCTAATATGGATATCATTACATGTTTTCCATACAATGATAACTACTCTTTACTTCTCACAAATATAGGGTATACAAAAGACTGATGATGGCATTTTGTTACTTCCTATGTACCTACTTTTTATTACTTATTTCTTTTTTTCCGTTTTCCAATACAGCACCAGCACCTAGCACCTTTAGTATGCAATGAGGCAGCCAGACAAACGCATCGACAACGATCGGCAGCGCCAAGTATTAGAAATACACGAGTGTGATTAAAAAAGGATGAATAGCAACAACCTGCAGCAATGGTGGGAAAACTCATATCGACGACAGCACCAACAGCCGACTGTCGATAGCAATATCGATAACGATAGCGCTACAACCGACCTTCACTATGCCCTACTCGAGCGGAACTTTTTTGGCGGTAATGGCGGCAATGGCGGCGATTTTGGCGGTGAAATGGCCGGCAGTCCGCCGCAAAACTTTGACTATGACAACTATGGCAATTTTACATTGATTGATCCCTATGATATTAATACTGGCACAGATACGGAACATGCGATACCATCATTTACCATTCTTTTGTTGGCTATAAGCTATGGCCTGGTCGTTTTTGGTGGTGTCGTCGGCAATTCTACTTTGGTACTTACCCTCTGTTCGGCTTCATCGGTGCGTTTGCGTAATCCGCTGCTTTTGGCCGTATGCATTGCCGATCTCCTAGTCACAGGCATTTCAGCGCCAGTTACTCTCCTCAATCTGGCCATGAATCGCGGCACTAGATCATTACCACTTGCACTATGCAAACTAATACACTACGTTCAGGTGAGAACAGACAACTATATTTATTATTAAATTTGCACTATTCACTTAAAATAAAATGGGTTAAGTAGGATTCACGCGCGCTTAAGGTGCTCGCCAATTAAATGCGTTCGCGCACTTTGAATATCCTAATAAGAAGACTAGTCGCCTAAAACTATCGAAATATCGTTTTAGACATTTCAATATCAGCTGAACAGCAAAGTGGAGAAAGCAGAGCAATCTAAAAGATATCGAGTGATGTGAAGAGCTTGATAATTTGATAAGTTAATTTTTATAGAAAATTCGTATAAGAATTAGCTGTCAGTATCAAGTATGATTATAATTTCAAAAACATTTAACTCCAAAAATTATTGAATAGCTTTTCCTCAATAATTTTACAATAGATTATCGACTTAGATTACAGCAAATGACATCTTATTAACAGCACCAGTTGAGTTTAACATTTTAACTTTAAAATCCAACATAAATGGCGCGAGAATGAAGAGATATTTTGAAATAGAAGAGTAACTTTTAAATTTTACTACGATACAGGTCATGCCAGTGGCAGCTAGCACAATTTCATTCTTTATGCTCTCACTGGATCGCTATGCCACAGTAAAACATCCACGATTGGCCCAGCTGCGGCAGCGCCGTTACCTTCACGTCTCTCTGGCTCTTCTCTCATGGATTGCCTCGGCAGCGATCAGTACGCCATTCTTGTTTGCCTATAAGATAATAGCCAAGTCGGTGGTCATCAAGGGCACAAGCACAACACCGAATCCGGTCAGCATTAGTTGCACATCCGAGTTGGGTGCGAATGCGATGTTCATGTCGTTTATCATCTTTCACACGATCGCAGTGTTTGTGCTGCCCGGCGTGGGTGTCTTACTCAATCACTATGGTGTGCGTCGCAAGCTCTGCGCTCTCTCCTTAACGGCTCGAGCTGCCCATGGTGAATTGCCATTGCCCATGCCCATATTACGCCGCCAGACGCACATGGTCATCGTGACGGGCTGTGCGAATGCCCAGCAAGCAGCGTGTGGAGGCGCAACAACAGCAGACGATACATCCAATGGCAATGGGGGCGGCCAAATGGCTATCAATCCCGGCGACATACAGCTGCATAATCTACAGCCCGGCTTGCCAGGTGGCTCCAGTGCGGCACTCGAACCCGGCTCCTATCGCTCCAGCAATCCCATTTCACCAAGGTAAGCGAATGAGCTGTGTAACTACTTACATCTGCACAAATTAAACCATATCATGTCTACAGAGCCATGAGGGAAATACGCGCCCATTCGCAACGCCAACGTATTCATCGCTTGGGCCGTGGTCCAGCCACACCTGGTATACCTCTGCCACAAACGTCGACGTTGCGTTCGCGTCGCCATTTGGCCAACATGCTGATTGCATCGGCTCTAATCTTTATTCTCTGCTGGGCACCGCATGTCTTCTGCATATTCTACAAGAATTTCGGCTATAAGCAATACTGCAGCAAAACTTCCGTCTACTTCAGTCTCCTATTGGGTAAGTGAAGCAACATATATAATACATAAATTACTTCATAAATGAGAATTTAATGAGGCCTTAGCCGCGATAGGCTAAAGAAAAATAGAAAAATATTTTCTATAAGTTCAATTGGAAATTGGAATACATGAAAAGTCTATGAAATGAAGAGAAATGTTTTATTTAAACTATATAGAGAGAACATTATTGAGTTAGTAGCTTACTATTAAAATTCTAAATTATCTCTGATGTAATCTTCTGACCTGAAGAGTGGTAGATAAAGTACAGAAAGCATAGCTATAGAGCACAAGAATATTTTGACAAAAATCTCCAGCTTAAATTCAAATTGATTTATATTAAATATATTTATACATAAAATATACAGAAATGAATTAAAAGCAACATGTTATAGTTAATTAAAACAACAATGGCCTCAGCACATATACTAAGTACATCGGATACGTATTGGTCGAGTGTCAATTGCTTTGCTATGCTGGAGCTGCCCTATGAGGAGCGCTGCGAATTTGTCCACAAAGCTAAGAGATGTGAGCACAGCATGAATCTAGTGCCATATCTGGAGCTGTTGGCCTGCCGATTCCGTTGTCGTAATCAGTTCGAGGAACTTGTCTATATAGCACTGTTGCTATTCTTTAGCTCTGAGCTGATGATCGGCTTGGGCTATGTGCTGCATTATTATTATATGCCCATGCTCCGGACTGTGGCAAGGATGCTGCATATGAATGACCATTTGGCGGGTGTTACCATCATTGCACTTGGTAATACGCTGCCGAAGCTTTTCGCCGATTGGTCGGGACGCGAGTTGAAGATCTTGGTTGCATCTCAATTGTCTCAAGGGTTCTCATTGATTCTCTTTGTGGCCATGTTTAGTGGTGGATTGATTTGCTATATGAGACCTTTGCGAATGAACAGCCATCGGACAATACGTGATTTGCTTTTCTTCATTTATGGCCTAACGCTGATGGAATATATCTCCATAAACGATGGCACGATTACATTTCCTGAATATTTGCTGCTGATCTTCGTTTATTGCTTCTATTTGACTGTCAATGTGCTCGATCTGTATATGCAGCATATCAGCATGAAATGTAAGTGAAGACCTCTTAGCGAGTGTTGACTGTAATTCGTGTAATCCCTGTTGACTTCTGTTTTATAGCCTTGAGACGAGAAATTCAGGCGCGAACAACAAACGTTCAAGCCATACAAGAAAAGTATTACATACTTGTCCAGGATCTGCGCGTTTGTACTCCATGTCGCTCATATACCAATTCGATTTGTCATGAATTTCAGAACAGTCAGAAAGAACCCTGTCTTGGTCTGAGTTTCTGCAAACTCAAAGATTGGCAACGTGGCAATGCATTGATACGCGCCTTCTACATTGCTCGAGCACCGATCGTATGGCTATGCATCATCTATATACCCCTGGTGGATTGCGAACGGGCCAGTCATGGCTGGCGTAAGCTACTCAACTCCATGCAAATATGTCTCAATCCGGCGCTTACAATTGCTCTAATGTTTCGTGATACATCCATGTGGTCTCTATATGTTCTATACTCTTTGATGTTGACCCTTCCGCTATGCCTCTTTGTATTGATACGCTCCGATGCCAGAGTTGCGCCCAAATATCATTCGATGTTTGTCATTTTGAATCTGATCGGATGCTTGTCCATCATACATCACCTGGTCAAGGAAATATCATTGATCTTGGAACTGATTGGCACGTTACGGCATATGTCGGCCGATTTCATAGACGTCACTGTGACACCCATTGCCAGCGGCCTAACCGATCTGGTTACCAGCTTTTCCTTGTGCAAACAGGGCTACGAGAGAATGGCTTATGCAGCAGCAATCGGTGGCACCTTTCTCAATATCATTTTGGGCAAAGATGGCAGCCTGGTCACGGCTATAATTGTATACGGCATAAATCCTGATGCACACCTGATAAATATTTATTGCGAAAATGCATTCATTCTCTTAATCCTTGGTCTTTTATCAATGCTGTTATTGATATCGCTATTCAAATTCAATGTACAACGCTCATTGGGCATCTACTCCATGTCAATTTATTTGCTATATCTCCTCTTTACTACTCTTGTGATGAAATGGACTTTTCATACATTCAAAATAGACTTTTCCTTCAATACTCAGGTAATAGGTTCCTAAAGAACAAAAAAAAAAGGAAGGAAATAACATATAAATTTGAGATCGTGAAATAAATGTTTTGTTTTATTAATTTAATTCGAGATTCTTTTAATTTTAAAAATATTTATTTAGACCATTATTATTAAATAATAATAATGATAATAAAATAATAATATTAATAATAATTATGTAAATATTTAAAAATAATAATGATTATGATAATAATAATATAATATAAATTACATATAATTTTACCAACACAAATATTTCTTTTTTATTATTTTGCATTCTTATTTTTTAAATCAATTAACCAATCCTGGTTTATATAAGAATTCACAACTATTTTGAAAAATATAAATCCCTAAACATTTTGGAATGCAGTCAATTTTCGTTCGACTTTCACATTGTAAAATGAAAATCAGTTCGTAATATAGTTTTGTAATTTTGTAGTTTTGTAGTAAAATAATTTTGATAAATTTCTTCTTTTTTTTTTTTTGTAAGAAATAGAAATTGAAAGTGATGGGCAGCGAGTTGTACGTGCCCAACGAGTTGGACAAAGAATTTGATCAGTTTTGGTCCAGAGTCAGTTGCTATGCTGTGGCGATATTTCCATTCGATCAGCGATGTAATTTCGTGAGTCGTGCCAACAGCTGCATCTATGGCACGAATGTTGTGCCCTATATTCAATTGATGGCATGCGATCTGCGATGCAGAAATCAGTTTGAGGAATATGTGTATGTGACCCTGTTTCTGTTACTGTGTTTGGAGTTGCTCTGCTGCATGAGCTATGTGATTCATAACTATTACGGACCTGCATTGAAATTGGTATCCCGGATGATGCATATGAGCGAACATTTGGCAGGTGTTACCATATTGTCACTGGGCAATGGACTTCCCGAAGTTGTAGCCAATATGTGGGCCGTCAATGATGATGTCGAGTCACATTTTGCCAATAAAATGGCAGCGGGTTTATTTTTGACCATGTTTGTCGGCGGATTAGTCTGCTACATCAGTCCATTCAAAATGAGCGGCGCAACGACAATCCGGGACTTACTCTACATTGTATTTTGTGTCATGCTGCTTGAGTACTTCATAAGACATCAAAACCAGATAACACTCCATGAGTGTATCATCTTGATATTGGTGTATCTTTCATATTTGGTAGTCAGTGTGGTTGATCTGCTAATCCTACGCCGTACTACAAAAAGTGAGAAATATTTACCCACTTACATACATTTATACTAATGTCCTATTCAATTATCCCAATACAGAGTTGCTGATCCAAATTCATATGCTAGAGCAAACGGATACTGATAATATGAAGAGAGGTGAAGTTATTGACCTTATAGAAAGAATTGATACACTGAGAAAGAAATATGATAAGCTCTCTGAGGATGGGGTTGTGGATATATTGGCGCGTGAATCGACCGCACAGAAGTCAGATGAGGCATTTTTTACATACTTGACCAGACGTTCAGAAAGACATCCATCTCTTACATCTAAAAGAATGAAAAGGTCGGTGGCCTATAGAGGGTTTCGCAACAAGAATCGTTATCTCTTTAAGCAATTTTGGAGTTCACTAAGGCCCGTTTTTATGGATGATTGGATTAAAGGGAATATATTGAAACGTATGTTTTACATTATACGTGCACCAGTTGTGATACTCTGCGCGATATATATACCGTTAGTGGATTACGAGAAGGAAAGGGATGGGTGGAGTAAGCTACTAAATTGCATTCAAATATTCCTTAATCCGGCTATCACCATTGTCTTTGGAGCAGCATTGATATATCGGGAAAAATCAAAACTTTGGTATCTCAATATACCGGAATTTACAATGTACGGCATATACTCCATGATAATAACCGTACCGTTGGCCATTATCGTGTTTATCCATTCGAGCACATTAGTTCCGCCTAAATATCATATTGCGTTTTCAATCATGAACTTCACTGGCTCCGTCTTTTTGGCCATGCAGTGCTCATATGAGCTATCGCTATTCATGAAGGTGATTGGTAGCATCTATGAGGTTCCGTTCGATTTCATGGGTGTCACTTTGCTAGCCGTGGCCACCTGCCTGAACGATCTTGTTGTCAGTGTCTCGCTGTGCATGCAAGGATATGAGAAGATGGCATACGCAGCGACCCTTGGCACCATCTTCCTTAACGTTATCGTTGGATGTACAACACTGTTATTGGCACCAATAGTCAGAGGTCAGATTGTAATTGCTGAAAAAATTATGGGCAATTATGCTGAGAATGCGTATATTACTTTGGTATTCGGACTTGGCCTCACTATGCTATGGATGATGATGTTGGACTTCAATGCCAGACGTTCGGTTGGGATATTTTCCATGACTATCTTTGGTATATTCCTTTTATTTGCGGTGCTCATCAGGCATGGAATTATTCACCCATTTAATTATGATAATATTATTGTTGATGCTTATGGGACCTAAAAAGCAAAAATTAATTAGTGTGCGAACGTCGTTTGTGTGATACATGTATAGATATAAAAAAATAAATAAATAAATAATAAGAATTTACAGCTATCGACTGCGAGGTCTCCTCCCATTTCTCATATTTTTGTACGTTAAACGAGTAGTCTATAAGCTATAAATACACCTAAGCTTTAAAAATGTTTCTACAAACAGATGCTCATTGCATTTTTCAGAATTTAGTTTAGTTTACAAAACAATTTAAAAAAAAAAAAACACAACAAATATTGTTAAACAAACAGAAACAAGAAATCGAAGAAATTCGATTAACTTACATTCGAAATACATATAATACTCAAGATCATGGCTGTCACAGTATATGAAGAGAATGATATGGACAAAGAATTCACAAATTTTTGGAATGAAGTAAGCTGTTATGCGGTGGTTAGATTTCCGTATGATGAGAGATGCGACTTTGTGAGAAAGGCCAATAGTTGCGTATATGGCACGAATTTCGTTCCATATATGCAATTATTGGCGTGCGGTTTCAAATGTAAGAATCGTTTCCAAGAACATGCATTTGTTAGCTTCTTTATGATTCTATCATGTATGCTGCTAATTTGCACGGGTCACGTGGCGGCTGTTTATTATTCGCCGGCATTGAAGGTTATCTCTCGAATTCTTCATATGAACGACCATTTGGCGGGAGTGACAATAATGGCTTTATGTAATACGATACCTGATTTACTATATCAGCTAGTCATAGTTAATGATCGAGAATGGATATTCGCCAGTGACGTTGGAAAGTCATTGTTTGTGGTAATGTTTGTAGGTGGATTAGTCTGCTATATGACATCATTTGAAATGCATCCATTTAATACGGTGCGAGATCTGCTCTTCTTATTGTTTGGTACATTGCTGTTGGAGTATTCATTGGTTAAAGATACAAAAAATATAGAGATTTTGGCAATGATAATGGTTTATGTCATCTACTTAGTTGTCAATGGACTCGACTTAATTCTCATCAAGTATACTCTGAAATGTAAGCATAAGCAATGGCTGAGATATGGAACATTTATGATTATATAATGAGCTATGATTTAACATTTCACCTTGCAGTATTAAGACGGGAATTACAGGAATTGACTGAAACGTCCGATCCACCTGAAAATGCTCCGAGAATCAAACACTTGACAGATGAAATTTTTAAACTGTCCAAAGAAGAACGTGTACAAATTTTGAAACGACGTACAACGAATCCGAGACAAAACAATTTCACTTACCTGACGCAAAATCCCAATGAACATGTGAAAGTCGAAATTCAACAGTTTCGCAGTACACGTTACTCACGTATGAATACGGATCTGTTCAAAGAGTTTTTCTTAGCAATGAAGCCCATCAATTTGGAAGATTGGCGCAATGCCAATATGCTAGTTCGCACTTTCTATTTGGTACGTGCTCCAATTGTAGTCTTATGTGCCATTTATATACCGCTAGTGAACTACGAGGAAGCTAAAAATGGTTGGAGCAAGCTTCTCAATTGCATCCAAATATTCCTTAATCCAGCTATAACAATTATATTGGGGCAATCTTTAATGTTCAGGCGTAAGAATGAATTCTGGTATGCAAGTGTCCCTAGGCATTCCAAATATGGCTTATATTCTATAATAGTGACTGTCCCATTGGCCATATTTGTGTTTTGTCACTCGGATACGAGAGTTCCACCTAAATACCATGCGGTATTCTCGATCTTAAACATGTCTGGCTCCGTATTTATAATATTTCAATGCAACTACGAATTACGTGTAATATTCGAAATGGTTGGCTTCCTTTATGATGTTACAGATGAATTTATGAACTCCACTGTCATATCGGTAGTTAGTAGCCTTGACGATCTAACAACAATTGTAACAATGGCCATGCACGGATATGAGAAAATGGCTTATGCTGCGGCCATTGGAGCTCCATTGTTTTACATTTTGCTACATATCGGCAGTTTGATTGCTGTAAAGAAAGCTGTGAATCAGACAGTTTCATTGAATTCGATTATGGGTAGTTACGGTGGAATATTGTATGTAATTTTCACCCTGGGTTTAATGATGACTCTTCTTTGGATAACTTTGTTGAATTTTCATGCCCGACGCTCGGTAGGGGTTTTCTCCATGTCCATCTTTGGTGTATACGTGATATTTGCCGTTTTAATTAACAAGGGACTTATCAGCCCATATAAACGTGAGGAATTAATCAATGATGCTTTTTCATGTCAAAATTAAATTTCTGGTTTTAAACACAAATATACATTAGTTTTCACACTCGAATTTCGTTCACACTTCAATTTTTAATAGGCTTTAATTGGCCACACTAACAAAAATAAAGCTGTAATTTGACTAAGACTTATATATGGAAACACTGAAAGCAATTTGAAATTTGAGTACTGCGTAAATTGAAATTATCGATACTTGCAACATGCAGTAGAACTAATAGGCAAACCAGGTTGCGACAACGAAGCATTAAACATTGGTATTTCTGTAATTAATAAATAAATTAATTCATTTTTATATATTTTTAAACAGGCTACTTTTATTCGGCTATTAGTCCAATCATCTATTGGGCGCTCAACCATAACACGCTACGACAATCGCCCTGTGCGCCCATTATTCGCCTACGATCCATGCAACATTTTCTGCGTTCGCGCTTTCGATCGCACACCGTACCGGCGGCAGCATCATCGACAAACGAAGCGGCATTGGGGGCATTCAATCCTAAATTAATAAAGCTAACACCGAAGCAGTATAGAGCTCAGGCTTCTTCGCATTATCTCTACTAGTGTGTGATACTAAACTAAACTTAAATATATACATACATACCTACTTACATATATAACATATTTTTATCCAAAGGCTATTTCCGTTCTGAATACAAGTCTCTTGATAATTTCTTCTTTTCGCAGAGAGATTGCATACTTAATATACTACAAATACATATTATAAGTTCATTCTGCATTCACGCACACACGAATAAATACACATACATGCCCTTATACTATTACATAATCTTCTCCATCACATTTCAATACATGCAAACACAAACATTCATAAAACATAAACACGTTAATATGTAGTTATTAACGTTTATTAACACAAATCGTAATACAAATTAATCGTAAAAACAACTCGTTTAGTCACTCGTTTATAATGTTGTTTAGTCATTAAGCTGAAACTTTAAAAGAAATTAAATAAATACATAATAATATTGTACTATGTTCCTTTTCATAGATAAGCAATAAGAAACGCTTTAAGCCAAGTTTAACAAACAAATCAAACTGAACATGATCTAAAACCAAAAGAAAAAGTAAATGAAATCAAATATTTAACAAATCTATATCTATAAGAAACTGGAAAAAATTAAAAAAAAAAAAAAACAAAAAAAAATATATATATATATATATATATATATATATGTATTGTATATATATGTATGTGTAAAGCATTCTTTCTACACTTTTTCTAACATTTTTAAAGTTCATTCAACTGAAAGACCTGTAAATCCATACGCAATAGAAGATATTTAAATGTACACAAGCTATATGATTACTTATATTTAAAGTTATACTAACTTATACTTATGTACATCATATGTAGAGGAGTTTCGTTTAATATATACCATAATTTCTACTTATATTTATGTATGACTTATGTTTCACTTCTTAATTAGCTCTGTAGACTCTGTATGTTGATGTAATACAAAAAGTATTATTAGTAAATGTTCTATTTTGTGTAGTTTATTTTCCAAAAATTCATCATAACAAGCCGAAGGAAGCAACTAAAATAAATCTATATGTACATTGTATGTAGACAGCAAATGATGAGCGCACTTATCACAAATTCTTTGGGTAACTGTCAAAACTTTTGTCTAATTAGTATTTGCTTGTTATCTGATTGGCGCTGTCAGCTGCGTTAACATTGTATTAACATTGCGAAACGAAGCCAAAAAGCACTGACGTATTCAGCCGTAGAAATAAGTGTTCTGTTATAGTTGATTTCGAAATATTTTCAAGAAACTAGTTATTTTTATTATTATAATTTTGTGCTCAGAATTAAAAAAAAAAAAAAAACAAACAACCAAAAAAAAAACAATAATGAGAATCTATAAATACTATTAATATTCTACTACTAGCTACGTGTTTTCTTTACCAAAATGAATGTAATCATTTAATAATTATGAAATCAGAGCGAATCGGGTGAGTATTAGTTTTTAGACAACTATATACATCAGTCAACATTACGAGGCATGGTAAAATGTACTATCTTGCCATTGAGGTCAAAATAATGGAGACATCGAAGAACTTCTTATGTGTATTTACATATTCAAGGTTTATATTTCAAAGAATTCATATTGGTTAATCAGAATTATGATCAAACATACCTGAGATATGACGCCTTGTAGCTAATTCCATTCGTCAATAATGTCAGCACAATAGCGCTCGGTCGTAAATATCCAAATTTTTCTTTTAAGCACAAATATGCATTAATTTACACTCGAATTGCATGAAAACTTCAATTTGGTATAAACAGCAATTGGCCAGACTATCAAAAATAAAGCAGTGTTGCATTAATAATATTTACACTAAACAGTGGCAGCACTGGAACATGAACTGTGTAAATCTAGTTTATCGTTAGGCTAAACAAAGCAGTGTTAATTAAAAAAAACGACGAATTTAAAGAAAAATGTGTGTTTCAAATATTGCTTCAAAATACAGAATGAATAAGAATGCATTTAAATGTGTACGATTTTCTAAAATTGATAAAGTTCATTAAACTGATAGATATATAATTGATAGCAGCCCAATGGATATCAGTAACCATAGTTTGTGATAATATATATACATATACCTATCTCGTTCCGCCTAAATTTAAGAATACTAATTATGGGAAATTCAAAGCACATACAAAATTTATACAGCATAAATTTTAGCTAATTCTGAATTATTAGTTAAAGAGAACTTTACAGTTTATTTGCAAATTAAATGAAGTTTATTTAATTGGCTATAACATTAATTAATTTGTAGCGCGCTTGGACTGCTGCGCATACTGTTGCATTCGCTTCTCAATTTCTGGCCTAAAGTGCCGAATGAGTCCTTGCACGGGCCAAGCAGCGCCATCGCCCAATGCACAAATAGTATGTCCCTCGATCTGTTTGGAAATCTCCCACAGCATGTCTATCTCAGAGGGCTGGGCATCGCCTTTGACAAAGCTGCAAAGAAAATACCAATTATAATATATATTCGGTTAATTGTTAGTTAATTGCAAGCATTTACCGAGTCATAATCTTGTTCATCCAACCAATGCCCTCGCGACAGGGAGTGCACTGGCCGCAACTCTCATGCTTATAAAAGGAAATCAAGCGCGCAATTGCTTTGATTACATCCGTCGACTTGTCCATCACAATGATGGCAGCTGTGCCCAGCGATGTCTGCGCCGCAATCAAGCCATCAAAATCCATAATCACATCGTCGCATACCTTACGTGGTATAATGGGTGTGGATGAACCGCCAGGTATGACGCCCAATAAATTATCCCAGCCACCAATAACACCGCCGCAATGCTTTTCGATAAGCTCTTTGAGTGGTATGGACATCTCCTCCTCGACGGTGCAGGGCCTGTTCACATGGCCAGAGATATTGAAAAGCTTGGTGCCCGAATTACGAGTACGTCCAAAGCTAGCAAACCAATTGCCACCGCGACGACAAATAGTGGGTGCCACTGCCACAGTTTCGACATTGGTCACTGTGGTGGGGCAGCCAAAGAGACCCACATCGGCGGGAAATGGCGGCTTCAATCGTGGCTTGCCCTGCTTACCCTCGAGCGATTCAATTAGTGCGGTCTCCTCGCCACAAATGTAAGCACCAGCGCCACGATGCATGAATACATCAAAGTCATATCCACTGCCGCATGCATTCTTGCCAATCAATCCAGCCTGATAGGCCTCGGCTATGGCCAGCTGCATGTTAGATGCCTCGTTGTAGAACTCTCCGCGTATGTAGATGTACGCAGCCTGTGCACCCATAGCGCGACCAGCAATTAGACAACCCTCCACCAGCTTGTGTGGATCGTGGCGCATAATCTCGCGATCCTTGCAAGTGCCAGGTTCACCTGCAGACAGCAAATGTATTCAAATTTAGTTACACCAATCCCTGTCTATACTGGATTGTCGATTTACTCACCCTCATCAGCGTTTACAACTAGATATTTGGGGCGTCCATCACCGGGCTTATTCATAAATGACCATTTCATACCGCTGGGAAAGCCAGCTCCACCACGTCCTCTCAATCCGGAGGTCTTGATCTCATTGATAATCCAGTCAGGGCCTTTCAATACAATCTCCTTGGTCTTGTACCAATCGCCGCGCTTCTGTGCACCCTTCAACCTCCAATCATGACGACCATAAAGATTGGTGAAAATGCGATCCTGATCTGCCAAGGGACCGAATTTGGTTTTTGTTTGTGGTGGCGGAGTACCTGGTGGTGGTGCTTGGGTGCTCTGCAAACGCAACTGTAATGCAGCCGGCAGCGCTGCCACTGCAAAATAATTCAATTTATATAAATCAATAGTAGTAGAACGATGCGCAATTTTGTTTTGTTGTGCGCAGAAATTACATAATTTGTTTGTAACAAAAATTTTATTATCTGCCAGCTGGCTCCGATTTAACTAGCATGCCTGCCAACTTAACGGGCTGTCCAATTAAAAAATTACACCATAGTTAAAAGCTACAACGTTTCTGTATTTACCAAATTGTGGCTTCGTTAACAAATTATATCGCACAATTGCAGCCATTTTCGCTACGACACAACTGACGGCTGACAATTTGACACTTAGCCACAGCGTTGCCACTTCGGGGAGCTGCCATTTGATAGTAGAAGTTATCGATTAGTACACCTAAAGGGTTGAGCTCCAGCTGATCCGCACATATATTTTCTTTGTTTATTTTGTAAAAATGGCTCAAGTACCAATCACTAATAATACTGATGGTACCAAAACTGAAACTTTAGAAGAAACAGACAGTGGTACACAACAACCGGAGGCTGTCCCAAGTGCACCCACACTGTTGCTGCGTCTAGAGCATCCAAGAGATGAACGCCGGGTAGTCTTCCACGATGGAGTCATCGACAATGAGCATATGAATCGGATGAAATCCAAATGTAAGTAGAGCATTGCCACTCGAGCGTACTTTACAAAGTAGATTGTGTATTACATATGTTAGGTTGTTGCATATATCGTAAACCCTTGGCCTTTGGCGAAAGCTCATCGGATGATGATGAAGAATGCGAGCATTGTTTTGGACATCCCGAAAAGCGTAAGAAGAACCGGAAACCACTTACTGATGAAACATGCCCTATTACTAGACGCTCGGATCAGCCATCGACATCCGCAGAGGCGCAAATAGAATCCAATCCAGTAGAAGCATCTAAACAAATCAATGAAGAAATTTCCGCACCAATGCCAGATTTCGAGACGACAGTGAAGCCTTCCTTGTAGACTACAAAACCTCCCCAACAAAAAACTCGGCAACAACTAATCCACAACAATAATTCAATTGAGGACATAACATTTTAACAACCACGATACGTGTGCACATTCACACTCATTAAAAGCTAACACCAAAATGAGCAGTTTATATAATAATATAGATAGATAAATATGTGTAAGCACGAATTGTTGTTGATTGTTCACAACTGGGACAGCACAGGTACACAAAGGAACAGAACAATTCGCTCAATTTTTGGGCTTCAGCAGAAAGGATTCGCTGACATTTAGAGGAATATTATATGCCTTGGCCTGAGCACGCGAACGCCAAACCTAATTACATTAAATAAATTATTTAGGTGCGATAAGAGATTTTTCATATTTACCTTAATGGTGTAATCATCACTGGTAGTGACTAACATCTGAGAGTCTTTCGGATTGAATGCAACACTGTTCACCACATCAGTATGCTTAAACTTGGCCAAGCTAATGCCATAATAGCGGTCCCATAAATAGGCGTGCTGATCCTCGGCACCGCTAGCCACATATTCCTCGCAAACATCGAGAAATATGAAGAAGCATTCCGTGCTGGGCGTATAAGCTTTGTGCGCACGCAACATATTGCCCACACGCTTGAGGGTCATCAGATCGATCACATGTATATCGATCTCCTGGGCGATTGGCGGTGGCTCTAACGGATTCGTGATATTATAGTTTTTCGGCCAAGGTCGCGTATTGACATACAAATATCGATGATCGGGACTGAGCGCCATGCCTATAATATGTCCATGCAGGTCAATTACTTTGTCCACTTGATCGAAGCGATCCTTGACGGACTCATAGTCCCACCAGTCGGGATCGGCGTGTGGTGCCTGCTGCTGCTGCTGTTCGGCAGCTCGTTTGGCAGCGATACGTTCCTTGAGCGTCGGTCCTGGATCCAGTTTTTTTGGAAAGTAAACGTTGCGTATGCGCTTAAATCCAATTTGATGTGGCGTAAAGGTTTTCGATCCAGTCGAAAAGATTAGATACTTGGGTACACTATTCTCCATTTCATCGTATTCATCAGATAGTTCCGCACAGGACTCATATTCTTCCTCATCCTCCTCCTCCTCATGTTCCGCGTCTAGACCAGCAGCAGCTGCTGCTCGCCTATATTCCTCCAGATAATGAATGGTAGCATCCGAAGTGTGCCCAGGACGTGTACGAGATCTGCGCATCTGACTGTGCTCGCTTATGTCTGGCAAGTAATTATCCTCAGGCGTAGCGCTCCGTGTGCGTCGTAAGCTGAACGGATTCCCACTGGCCATTGAAGCGGAAGCCGATGTGGATGGCTCATCAGCAGCCGCAGCTGCAGCGGCATCAGTGAGTGCCACCTGTTCTGGCTGTGCCAGGGGATCATTGGTATCATCCAGCCAAGGGCATCTGGCCACCATTATAGCACGCACAGAGCTGGCATTGCGATTGTAGAACTTATAAAGCTGACTCATGATTGGAACATGCTCCGAATCGATCTCCTGATTGGCTTTGTTCAGCCACAGCACCGAAGTGCTGACCAAATGGGCCAGCCAATGCAGCTCACCCGACAGCAAATACTGATCACTGAACCAGGTGCCAAATATATCGTATGGCCTATTGACCACTCGGCAACGCAAATGGGATTCCGTGGCGCCCAAATAGAAGACTGCTATCTCACCAGAAGTGCTCTGTGGCGAGCCGAAATGCACGCCCGAGACCAAGAGCAAAGTGTCGCTCTGATTGAACTGAGAATACTGCGTATACTTCCAGCTGAATTGTTTCATATTGTGCGCATACTTTTCTACAAATGGGGAAAAGTGTGTGGGTGCGTCAGTGGCTTCTATTTATAGCTCAGTTTAGCTTGAGTTATTTTCCTCACCTGTGCATGGATGCTGGGCATTCCATATAATTACATAGCCATCCTTGGAACACGTGGCAAACATTTCGCCATTGTGCGCAAAACTCACATGGAGTACCTGGTGCGTGTGACCGTGATTGAATTCCACACTCGGTTCCAGGCGTTGAGCCTGCACAAACGGAATCTCTGTGCTGAGACGTTGATATTCGCTGCGCCAATTGCTGGCGCCTGGCTTAAGCGGTATGCTGGGTGAAGCTCGGAAATGTTGCTGAAACTTGTATCGCCACAGTAAGTCATCATTCGAAATTGAATTCCAACGACGGCAGGCTAAGCCTGCCTGCAGTATATCTTGCACCGTGAGATGCGTAAAGATCTGCAGAAGAGCTGGTTCGGGCAGTGCCCACCAGCCAAAATCATTTACATCGTACTCTTCACCCGACTCTTCAGCAGCACCAGCTGTAGCAGCTGTGTTTGCACTAGTGCCCAATCGTGCCTTTTTGAAGGTCAGTTCCATTTGACGAGTGTTGAAAAAAATTATTTAGTCGTAGCCTAGTTTCGTAAAGCTTCCAATTGCTGTGGCTCTGCAATAATAACTGCAGCAGTTGACACATAATAACTGGTTTTATGACTGCTTTTATTGTTGTTGTTTTTTTTCTCCATACCTTGCCTTTGTTGTTTGTTGGTAAATTCGAACTTAACGATATTGAAAATGAAAATAACTTTCTCCGTTGGGGCTTTTTTTTATTGTTGTTGTTATTGTTTTTGTCAAGAGTAAGCGCTCATCTCTAGAAACAGCTGTCAAGAAGCAATGCGCTCATCTCTAAAAACGACAGCTGATTTTTTTGTTATCGTAATCGAAAAATTTAAATCATCATAAACAATAACAACTGTTTGCCACACAAAATGCCAGCAATGTTTCGTTTGCAATGCGTAAAGAGGTGCATATATTTCCATAGCATATTGTGTTTATTCAAATATAATTTTAAGAAATTTGGTCTATTTTTAGCGTATTGCATACAGTGCGCAACTATTGTCTGAATCCACAAAAAAACGCTGTGGTTATTGCGGCTGCTGTGCGCACGCCAAATTCCTTGGAATGTGGAGATGAGGAAGATCAATTGGCTGGCATGGTGATTGATGAGCTGGTGAAACGCACCTCAGTACCGCGAGATGAATTCAAGAAGCTAATCATATGCGCATCGAGTGAAATTGTTAACAACGATTCATTGAATATCGTCGCCAAGACTCTGGGTCTAAAAAGCTGTCAGACTCATGCCATAAAAAACGAGGCGTGCTCCGTCAGCGGGCTACAAATGTCGCTGGAGTGCTTGCAGCAGGATGAAGCCGGTTGGATCATATTGGGCGATACGCGTGCAAACCTTAAGCACCAGGAAAAAGAACATGTAATACACAGCGAATTGTTAACAACGGCAAACAACTGGTTTAGAAAAGCTCGAGATAAAGTTAAAAAGGAGTCGCCATCAGCTGAATATCCAGGCGCTGCTGCTGTTGCCCTAACTACGGCCAAAACAGCGGAGCGCCTGCAATTGCAGCCGTTGGCAGTTGTGCGCGAATTCTTCATGGAACGCGACAACGAGCATGCGATCTTCCGCTTGACCGGCAATCAACCCATTCAGTTAACTGATGTCCACAGTTGGCAACTGGTCATCAATAAGGAGCTGAAAAAGCAGCTGGGCATGCTGGTGGAACTGAACGTGAACGAAGTGCGTACACATGACTTTCGACAAATGACCGCCAGCCACTTGTTGACGCATACAGTTCATGCTCTGCCTGCTGGCAGTCTCGGCTGCCTCATCATGGAAGCCGGCGACGGACGATGTGTGCTAATGGTGCTCGAGAAAATGTAAACCTATTTATACTCTACTTTTGTAATTGTATGTAAATATTTTCGTTTATAGTATACCTTCACCCAATCTACCTGAGAGCTTGCCACAGCTAACCCTCTACACAAAGGAACCTTGCCCGCTCTGTGATGATCTGGTCAAGAAACTAGAGCAGAACTTTGCTGGTGAATTCGAGCTGAAGAAAGTCTTTATCGATCGCAAAGAGAACGTGCGCTATTTGCGACTCTTTCGCTATGATATACCCGTTCTATTTCTAAATGGTCAATTTCTTTGCATGCACAGTCTCAATGAGCCGGTGCTGCGCGAGAGATTAGATGCCTTGAAGGCCATCGGAGTTCAACATAAAAACAAAGCATAGTATAGCATATAAAGGAAGCACGCAGTTGATTATTATATGTTATTGATATATTTATATATATTTTTGATAAATCAAATTGCAAGTGTAGCTTTAAAAAAGTTCACCCATCGGTTTAATAGTTATTTCGTGTATCTGCAAAGCTCAATTCATTAATATCGAATCAAATGTAAATCGAAATTGTAATTGTGATTCCCTCACCTGTACATGATGTGGTGTGCTTATTGCATAGAGGACCGCATCGGCTATATTTGCAGGCTCTAGTCTAGCCATATCCTTAACATAGAAATGTATTTCTTCAGGAAATATATTCGTATTGACGGCGCCCGGACAAATGCCCGTCACTCGCACTTTGCTCTTGTGCAGCTGAAATTCCTGACGATAAGTCTCCGTCAGAGCTGTGATGGCAAACTTTGTCGCTGGATAGATATTGAATGATGGCAATACGTCAATGAAATTCAACACCTGCTGTCCCGCAATGCTGTTGATGATCACCACATGTCCTTCCACATCGCGCTTGAGCATGTTATTGAAGGCTGCTCGCGTACACCAAATAACGCCCATGACATTTGTGTCGATGACTTCTTTTAGTTTTTTCGTATTGCCCGGCGTCACAAGCTCCGTTTCACGAGTTATGCCCGCATTGTTTAGTAGCACATCAGGACCTTCTAATTCACGCTCGATCCAGTCGAATGTGCTCTGCACCTGCTCCTCCTTGGATATATCGCAATGTCTGAGTATAAAGTTTTTTTGCAAATCTCTAGGCAGACTCTCCTTTAGCTCCTTGAGTTTCGCCTCGCGTCTAGCCAACCCAACGACACGCAAACCAGCGCCAATCATGGCACGGGCACAGGCAGCTCCAATGCCACCACTGGCACCGGTAACAACAGCCAGCTTGTTGTGCCAACGCTCCATGATGCAATGAAAGCTAATCGTTAATGTTAGTTTTTTCTGTGTTACCCATGCTGCACTTGGAGTGCTTCATTTGTATTGGCTTTGGCCACAATGAGAGTCCCATGTAGGCTAATCCCTTTAAGGCAATGACTTGACAAAATTTAAATACTTATTTTACTTTATTTGTGAGGTCTACATGCATGCTAATAACTTTTTTTCGTATATTTTTATAATTAAGTATATCAACTATTTTTCTCTTATATATTCTATAGTCTCTAAAGAGCTTTCTATATAAATGCTTCGATCATATATATAATGACTATATATTTATAATTTCTATGGATAACATATAAATATATATAAGTGATTTAACAAATTGTCAATTTGTTGCTAAGCATATTTGTTCATAGTTATTGACTACGTGCATATTGTGTACTTATATATTAGACATTTTAATTATTTACAATATACCTTAACACAATTATGATATATATAATTATCATATTTAACATGTATTTCAGTCTATGATCGCTTCAATTGTACTTTCTCATATTTGAATAATATTTCGCTTATCTTTTCTCTAGCCTCCAAATTTAAATCAGGATCCAGTTTATCCAAGCATTGGCCCACGTATTTGCTATAGTAATACGAACGCGACTCATCGGTCTTACTTATTTGACTGGACATTGCGCTCGAGGGCCATCTATTCATATTATTGGGCATGCTTTGTGGCATAGTATTGTCAGATCCATCAGTTATCTCGTTATTTTTCTTGCGTTTTAATTGCGGTGAGCCTGGTGGCGATTGATGCAGTTCATCTACAATGGCACTCAATTGATTACAATCATTTTCCTGAGGTTCCTGAGTCGTAGCTTCCATTTCCGATTCGCCATTTGAATCGGATAAGCTAGTCGTAGTATCAAACACCTACAAAAATATGCACTCAATAAAGGTAATTATCAATTAATGCTAGCTGCCTTAATTACCGATGGTTCACTAGTATTAAACGTATTTACAGTAATTTGTGGCAGACGAGTGCCAATCAAAAAACTCATCTTCGAGCTATACTTCCAGCCGCCGCTGATATCATCGCCATCCGAGGTCCCACCATTATTCTTGATCTTAACGGACTTCACTTCCGCTTGGAAATAGGTACGTAGATTGTTCCATTTCTTGAAACAATCATCTGGCAATAAACAAAATAAAATAATTAAGCAAATTGAAACACAAATTCAATTTTAAGCTTCTTACTTCTTGTAAATGGCGTCTTTGGATGTAGGGCATTATTTATTTTGTCTGCAGCAAGTTCCCAAAATAGTGCTTTCTTGTGCTTCTTTTTAAAATCGGGCACAGAACTATTCCATACATATGAATTGCTTCTTACCAAATCAATTAGATAATTGACTTCTCCTTCGCGCCAATTTACCATTCTTTGCCCTAATATATTTATAAAACAAAATTAATGGTAGTGCGCTAAAAACTGACACATGCAAATGTACTAAAAAAAATCCCAAGCAATAAAATACCACAAGTAGATGTGTCTTCCGGTTGGAAACTTTTTTAAAGAAAAAAATTCTTGCCGAGATTTTTAAATCAAAATTTCTTAGAATTACAGATCTTACCCCTGTGAAATCTGTAATATAAAAATCGTAAATAAATATATGTATGAAGTCGGGGGTCCGACATTGCTTACGATTTTTGATTATGCTGTTTCTTTTGAGTCTGCTCCCACTGCAATTCCATTTTCTCTATAATATTAATATCGGACATCTCATCTTGCTCAATCTTGACAAGTCCAATATCAATATCACCAGCAAGTGGTTGTTTTATGTTGTTTTCCATTTGTTCCTAGTCAAAGTTCTCGTTCAAAGTTTTACAGCAACTATTTACGGCTTAATCTAATATTTAACATCAGGAAACGAGTTCGGGTTGTATTCCTTCCGCTCCAATAACAAGCATAAATACAAACAATAAAGACACCAAAGCCATAACTTTCAGTATTCAATAAAAAAAAAATTAAATACACAAGGCTGTGGCTACACAAATAATATTACTTGACTGTTGGGGATGCCAACTTGTTCAAGCATCATATGAAAAACAGTTGCAGCCATTCAAAAAATTTCAAATCATAATTTTATTGAATTTATGTGTAGTACAATATGATATAATTAAAGTATTGTTGACAAAGTAAAGCTAAAAAAGTTGAAATTTGTTTAAAACCATTGAGTGTCTATGTAATTATACAACTTTGCATTTTAATAAAACATATCGTTTTAATGTTCTATCGACCGACCTCCTCAAATTAATTATCCATCTACAAAACTCTCAATCTGAGCGCAGGTGTTTTAATTTTTGTAGAAATAGTACCTAAAGTAAATACTTAAGTAAATTTATAAGAAAGGCTTAAAGCGCAATTACAAAATGGCACAAATGGATTTGGAATTGAAAAAGGTAAGTGACCAAACACTTTAAATACAACCAAACAACTGCCGGTTGGACAGCGCGTGGTGCACCCAGAAAAAATATACACTCATTCGTGCCCTAACCCAACCCCAACCCCTTTAACAGGCCTTTACTGAAATGCAAATAAATAAACTGGAAACAACGAAAAAAATAAGCATGATTGACATGAAATGCGACATGGTGAAGACGGGCAAACAAAAGTATTCGCTAACAGAGAAAAGCACCAGCAATCTAACAGATGACACCAGGTGAGTTAGTCATTACGAATTTGGATCTTAACTAATCTAATATAAAATGCATTCAACAGGGTTTACATGTCAGTGGGTCGCATGTTCCTGTTAACTGATTTGGATAGTATGCGCAATGAACTTAAAGCCAAGCAGGATAAATGTGATAAAGCCATCGAGTTACTCGAGAAGAAAAAGGAATTTCTTCAAAAGTCGCTTAAGGATCAGGAGGACGGACTACGTGAGCTGGTACAGCAGCGCAAGGAAGCGGATGCACCAACCAAATAAACACAAAACAAAAAATTCACTCACAATTTCAGTTTTCACAGTCCTTGATCAAGCATGCGTTATTTATTTACAATATAATGATCAAAATTAAAGTTAGCATAACTAACAAATTCATTGCCCAAGTTTCGTTCATGTTCCGGTTGAAATTCACATTTGTGGAGAGGCAAGCAGGCGAGCAGCCAAGGCTCAACCACCTCACCTGAGCAGAAGATCACTTTGGATGCCGTATTGCGCTGTAAACTAAGTATAATCTGTGACATCTTGGTCATGCATTCCTCGGATAAAAACGGTGGGTCAGCAATGATTAAATCGTAGCATTTGTGATGCTCGACTAAGTAATCCGCGGAAACTTCATTGAAATCATAATGCACAAAATCAGTGCCAAAGGCTGCGAATCGTTGATCATACTCAAATATGTTAACTGAAAGTGAAGTTCGAATATAGTAAAAAGGCTTTTTATTATTAAAATCTGATTGTCTTCACCTTGTTCATGGACATCCTTTATTGTTGCGTAAAGCGATGGGCAGGATAATAAAGCAATGCGAAAATCGGATGCACCATGTTCCTTAACAATTTTAGCTACTGCAGCTCCAATAGCACGTTTCGTTTGCTCACTGTACCAAAATTGACTAAGTTGCTGTGAGGATTAACGGAACACTATTAAATATACAAATCACTTGTTAATCCCTTTACCCAATCCTCTTCGAAATGTGCATCCTTTCCAGTTTTATTTATCATGCGCTGCTCCTCATCATGTTCGCGCTGTGTACGTTCGGCCAGGAACTCATTCAGTATGGCTAATGTATCTGCAGGTAATGTTATGTCATCATTGTCCATAGTTAGGATTTATTACATCTAATATCCATTAATAACAATAAAAATAAATGCGGTTTCGGTTTATCAATGTGCTTAAACAATATGTTCACACTCACTAGGTAGAAATTGTGTATACACTGGTTGATCATCGATACGTCTTAGAATATATCGATAGTTCATTCATTAGGAAGTCCATGTCGACACAGTTATTTTATTTAATTTAATTTCGTATAGTTAAAGAACGCTGTGCGTTAGCTGCTTTTCACTGGTAAGTTTGCATTAAGCAATCAACAACAAGTTGTGTGTGCAAAATACGTGAAAAGAGTTCGTCTATCAACGTTCGTTAATAATTTGACAACTGCAACAGCGTTCGCGGTAGTTTCTGTGCATTTGTGTTGGTGAGAAAGGGGCTCCTCCAAATAATAAAAAGTACGCTGCTGCAATGGTTAATAACCCAATTTTCCCTTGATGTGCAGTCGCTGTATATTCATATACATGTGTTGCTTATTTATTTATGTGCTGCAGCGAGTGTTCAGGTCACTGCTCAGTCTGTCTACGTTGATTTAGCTATGCCGGCTGTTGCTACGTGTTGCCCAAATAAAATACAAAAATCGGAAGTCTCCAATTTGGGACTTTGTTTTGTGCGCCTTTTTCCCAGTGTCCATGTAAAGGCAATTGCACTTTGGAATAACTCTTAAGTTATGTTGTGTCAATTCAATGCTCATATCAAAGTTTAAAAAGAGTTCAACTAAAGTCAATCAACGCAATCAAATGCCGTACACATACCCTCATTAAAGCGAGCGAGCACCTTGTTCCCCAATTTCGCTGTGCGTATTTGTATGTATGTACATATGTGAGTGCTTGAGTGTCTGTCACTGACGTGTTCCTCGTGGTGCCAACATGTGACGTCATTTATTTATGCATATTTACATAGATATCATCACATTCCACATGACTTAACAAATAATTATAATATTGATATAAATATTCAGTCTTCCATTGACCTCACTCCAAAAGGTATTGCATATCAAATGAATAATTATCTAGCGCTTGACCTAGTTTCCTGTCCCCGTCCATTATTGTTTTTTAAAAAAGGACATCATTTACCAAAATCAATATTTGTACTCGACCCATCAATGTGAATATCAAATCATTGGCCCTTAATGACCAGCTGGTGTCAATACCGTTTCAAATCACCTGCACAATATCATCAGCATTGTTGGTTATACCAACAAAAAAAGCTAGTTTACTTTTAGCTAAATTTGTTTAATGAAAAGTAGCTAGACTAGAAGTTGCTGAAAAATAGCTAAAATGTGCGTAAGTCTGGTTTCTGCTATCAGCTGTCAGCTCTCTTCACATGCTAAAGTTTCATTTTTGTTTGAATTTAGTTCGTTTGTAGATAGATTTCAGCGTAGCTAGAGTTTTGTTTGTTTACTTCCTCACAAGCTAAATTAGCTTCAGCTTTCTAGTAAAAGTAGCTAAATTGTGCGTAGCTGGACTGTTGGAGGGCAATAACACAAGATAAAATACTAACGTAATTAATTAGCTAAATTAAGCTTTACCTTGACTAGCAACAAACAAATTTCTGTTGTTTTGCTGAATTTATGCACAAAAAAAGAAAGTGAGAGAAATATTTAACAATAAAGATATGATGAATATATTGCCTAGAGCTCTTGGTGTTAAAAATTATTAAGAATTATAGGGAATTACTTCTTCTATTTATTTAAAATACATTTAATAAAATGAAAAATAATGATTATATAGGGTTTTTAATATGCTACAGTATTATATATACATTTTTTAAATTAAGTACAAAGCGTAACACAAATAAAAGCCATATTCACTCAACACTGTTCATAATTTCAACATTTTTCCGCCAGTTTTCAAGCACGTTTCCTGCCCACGTTACGCCGTCGCACTTTTCTATGCACTCTCACCGTCACAGTCCCACTCTCTCGCTCTCGCTCTCACTCCCTCTCGCTCAATATCTTTCTGCTCTGACGCCCCCTCTCGGAGTATTGTTCGTCTGCCACCTGTTTGGCCTCTGCACATATACACATGTATGCGTGTATGTGTGTGTGTGTGTGTGTGTGTGTATGTGCGTGTGTTTAGTTATTTTGACGTGTATTTCGTAACGACATGCACATTGTGGTTACTCTGCTGTTAGTGGTTTGAGCATCTACTCAGTCCGCTTTGTTAGTCGCTGAAGTTTAGCTGGAAAAACGTTCGTTCATATCATAAACTTTAATAATTGTGTTTTATTTTTGTTGATTTTTTTTTTCTGTAATTTCACTTAAAGTTTTATTTAACTGCTGTGCGCCATTAAATGCATAAACTAAAATGATTTAACAGCTTTCATATGATATAGGAAATATTCAAATAGAAATTTAAGCAAGAGTTCATATGTAACTTTATACATATACAGACTATATAGAGAAGTCAAGTTACATTATTTGTTGTTTCCATTGGCATGTCTTTGTTGCCAAAACTTGGCCATAACTGCACTCAAGTCTGCCAAGCATTAACGCCTCTTTGGCAATGCTGAACACGCCTTCGACATTAAGTGTTTATATGTTTCTTCTGTGTTGTGTTCAACTTTCCATTCAACTGGTTATGTTTGTGGTTTTACGACACAATACTTTTGCCCATGTAAATTACAATTAAAAACTCATACCATTAATACATTAGACAATGAAGAACAGTTTACTTGCAAAAGCTTAAATACACTGCAATTAAATTTGATGATTAACTATGTCGAACATTTGCTCAGCCAGGCAGTTAATTATTGTTTAAATATTTAAAAATTCTACCTCTATAGCTGAGTCAATTAAAAAAATGTTAAATTATAAATTTATAATTTTCTTACATTTCCTTTTCGTTTTGTTTACTTCATTTTTTGGAATAGAAAAATTATAAATCATTAATTATATTTTTTAATAATTTAGAATTATTTTTATAATATATTATATACTTGTCTTCAATACAGTTTTAGAGGTATAACACACAATTTTTTCGCATCGGCATTGCTGCTCGACTGCAACATTCTCATTCACTTATAGAATCTATATTAAACATTATAAATGCAAAATACTTTCATTACCTAATACATACTTAATCTTTTATTTATTGAGCTAACCTCGCAATATCAACTTAATATTCGCTATTTATCATGACACTGCGATGCACGCGATATAATTATAATAGCGTTTTAATAACAAATGGAAATACATACATACATATATATTTATA
Organism: Drosophila antonietae; assembly: GCA_030914385.1. Taxonomy (NCBI): domain Eukaryota; kingdom Metazoa; phylum Arthropoda; class Insecta; order Diptera; family Drosophilidae; genus Drosophila; species Drosophila antonietae. The sequence goes on along the minus strand of JAUESO010000048.1, from coordinate 84,747 downwards.
TACATACATATACATATGTATATCTAGTTCAGCAAAATACTTCAAATGTAAACTTTCGTATTCTGTAAAAAATTATTTATAACTTTTTGGTGTCCATAAATTCTTGAGTTGTACCAATTAGTTCTTTCTGCAAATATATATACACATACACACATACCTATATATATATATATATATATATATATATGTATATATATATTTATGTACGTATCACATAACGTCGTTTATCAGTGCAACGATTAGCGCGACGTTGATAAGCGTTCCGTTGTTTGCCCTAATGCCCAATGATAAGGTTTGCTTCTAATGGTCTTCATTTCTTACTTTGATAGTTGCAGACACAACTCTAGGAAAGAGAATAGAACAGCACGGAATAGAACACTTACTGCAGGCATAATGAGTGCGACAACTGAACAGCCGAGCTTTGACAACGCTCAGGGCGATGCACAGCCCAGCACATCGAGCACGTCACAGCCACAGGGACAACAGGAGCAACAACAACAAACATCACAAAATGCACCGGCAAAGCTATTGCACCACTTTCAAACAAATCGCATCGACTCGGCGCTGTGGGCGCTGCGTATGCTTGTCATCTTCTTTACCGTTAGCTATGTGTTACCCATATTCACGTGAGTATATGAAATTATTGTAAATGATGTGGAATTAATATTATTCTGCTTATATCTATTTTACATGTAGCATGAGAAGCGCATAGCGAGGTTATGAAAAAGTGAGCAGTAATAGGAAGCATAAAGCAATCCAAAATGAAATAGTTAAACATTAAGATAAGATAGAAAATTAACTGAGATATAAAATGTTTAAAGAAATATTCACAAAATTTGCAATTAGAATGAAAGAATAAGTGTTTTAAGTATATAGAGTGACAAGAAATACTAAGTAATAAGAGTAGATAAAAAATAAAGCCAGTACACCACAGAAGTAATATAAAACTATGTAAACGCAAACTAACAAGAGAATGCCATAGAAGAGCGTTATATAGAAACTTAGTCAGAAACAACTATTACATTAATTTTATTGACTAAGTTAAATTCTCTTAAGAGTGTTGGTACAGCAAATGTTTGTCCACTTGAAAAGTGAGATAAACTCAAGCTAATATATATATATATATATATATATATATATATATATATATATATATATATATATATATTTATATTTATATATCTTATAAATACTAATTCTTTTTTTCTCTCCTATCTCTACCTTAACAGCTCACAGCAGAGTTCTTTCAACAAGGTTCTGCTAGCGAATGCAGCCATCTCGGCGCTGCGTTTGCATCAGCGTGTGCCCGCCTTTTCGTTTAGTCGTGAATTCTTGGCTCGTTTATTTGCCGAAGACTCGTGTCATTATATGATGTACTCGTTGATCTTCTTTAGCATTCGTCCCACTCTGTTGGTGCTCATACCCGTTGCACTCTACTCGGTGCTGCATGCGGCCAGCTATTCACTCAAGCTATTGGATGTGAGTATATAGGAGACATAATCACTTGAACAGCATTTCATATATAATTGTGTTTTGCATTTCAGCTGATTGGTCAGAATTCTTGGTGGGGCGCACGTTTCATTATCTCAATTGTGGAGTTCCAGGCAGCCAATATACTAAAGGCCACCGCATTCTGCGAGATTTTCATTATGCCTTATGCCATTGTGTTGACCTTTATGTGAGTTGATTGCGAATTTAACATATATGCAGATCAGGCTTTGTGTCAACAGATGTCTAAAGCTATGTTGTATTCAATTTATGCTTGACAATTGAATTTGTCAAGTCTTATCAATTACTTTCTTGTACAATTTTCATTGAATTCGATGCCGAGCTACTCTGCATATATGTATATTTATATATAACGCATTATATATAGTTTTCTAATCATTCTCTTTTCTCTTCATCAGGGCCCACGCTGGTTTGATGACTCCGATCATCTACTATCATTATCTGGTCATGCGTTATAGCTCACGCCGCAATCCCTACCCGCGCACTGCTTTTGCTGAGCTACGCATTACCTTTGAGGCGCTTGCCTCTCGCTCTCCACCTGCCATTGGCAAGATCATTCGTGGTGGCATTGGATTCGTGAATCGTTTGGCTCCACAGCCGCAGCCAGCGCCGGCGCAATAGAGCCCAGAATAAAACAAAAACAATAATACCAGAACAACAATCGAAGTGACAAGCGAAGAGCAAAATACATCATAAGCTAGCTAAGTCTACTTTAAAGCACACACACACACACACATACACCCAGAGATACCCACAACAGCACATACACACTCACAGACAGACACACAGACATGCACATACACAGTTTCACAGAGTGTAGGTTCCATCCATATTCATTTCGTTTGGTTTTATCTATAAAATTTGGTAGTTCATTTTAGAGATTTATATTGTCAAACATTTACAATTTGGCTAAATTATTAATTGTTGTTTTTTCTTCCTAATTACTATGTTGTAATTATTCATGTGCATCGATATACAAATCTACTATGCTTGTGTATTATTAACGTTAGTTGAAATTTTGATATATGATTTAGGATTTTGCTTGCAAGACACGACAAAGCGTAATATTATGAGAGGATCAATAAGAATCAATATGCGCTATATCGTATAACAATTACATCTACATCTATCTATATATAAATATATATATTTTTAATATTGCGTAAGATATGAACAGAAAGTCAAGCAAGTTGAAAATTCAATAATATTAATAAAAGAAATGAAAATGTTCACCAGATGAAAAGTGCGCTTTATTGTGTTGAAATATATTTAAATCTAATAATACAATATTATTTTATAGTTTAACAACAGATGTGTGTGTGTGTGTCAGCGCAGGTGTTAGGCAGTTTTATAATTAAACATCTAGTTAGCGTATAAATTCTATATAAAAATCATTGAGCCAAGTTTGCATTTGGACCAGATTTTGGCAAACCTTGAGAGAAATATGATGTATACTATTTTGACATACAAAAATGGATGAAATAATTAAATTTAAATTTATGGATAAAACAATGCAGTTTTTAAATATCAAAGACTTTCGTGTAAGTTGGTGAATCTCTCTCCTCTTCCTGATTTCAATTTATAATTTTCAAAAATAATTTAATTAACTTTTTAGTTGCTGACTATGTTCGGAAGACAATGTTTAAGACTCATATAGGAATATATTATTAAACACTATGCCGTAAAATATGCAACATTTTTCTCAAAACCAGCAAAGCGAAATTTATCAAAATTCACATCAACTTCAAATGAAGAACTTGAAAAATGGATATTTATGTAAGTGAATATCTATTCTAAATTCTATTTATGTTTATTATATCAAAAGGCAAGACATAATTTTAAAATTCTTCAGTTTTTCTGTAAACTACATTGAAATTCAATTATAAATAAAAGATACATTGAAAAACATCATGAGTCCATAAGCTAAGCCAAGCCAACAAAAAGTTGCTTAGCTACGACCAATAAACACTCTGTAGTACACTAACAACTAAATGCTAAGGGAAACTTAGTGAACATATAATTGAAAATGTGGGGGAAAAACTAATGGAAATATGTGGGAAAATATATGATAGATATGATGCATGTAGAGCCAAACTCAAATAGATTGGTACGACTAATAAACACTCTGTAAAACGTAAAAGTTAAGTATTGAGGGAAATTCAATAAATAAATGAAAATGTGTGAAAAACTGAGGAAAAGTAAAATGCATGGCGACTTATTAGTTAGAAACTCTCCAAAACTCTTAAAGAAATAGTTAATAAATAATGAAAATGTGCGGGAAACCTGCTGAAAATGAATATATGAAATCATTAAAGCAGGCAACTGCAAAGAACTCGATATAGATTTTCCTCACTCATGCGAAGCAAGGAGCACAAAAGGAAAAGCTGTGTATCAATGAATTTGCTTTTATTGCAAATGGGCGTAGGCTAAGAGCTTGGGTTAGAGTTTTTCTTTCCTTATTTTATTTTTGTTTTTTTTTGAAGGCTCATACGTAAATTAACCAATTTGTGTGCATGCGTGTGTGTGTTATATGTGTGTATGTGTTATTTCAACCACCAAGGCGAGAGTGCCGGCTGTCAGCCAGCATATATCTCTAGCCAGAGTGCCAGAGACATGGGCTCCACTTGCGAGAGCTTCACCAAATTGTTGTATTTTGCTTCCGATTTTTCCAGCAAGTTCAATGAACTTCGGCGAGTGCTTTTCTTGTGGTGCGCCAAAAAAGAAAAATGAGAAGAAAGAAAAACCGAGAAGTTTTCATGCAGGTTGAGCGGTGGAATGGGACGACGACGCACACACAAGACTCACTTTCGTTTGTGGTGAGTGTGCAGGGAAATTTTCGCTTTACGCGGCGCGCTGGGGGTGGGGCTAACGGAGCTAGTAGCTGTCTTCAATGTGTCCATTCAGAAAGTGAGACAGGCAATGTTTCCCCTTTTGCCTAGCCCCAGTCTCGACAGCTCCAGCGACCGCCCTCCCCGTCCTCTCTCACAGCTAGTTCATTTAGCTGGCGCTGACGCTTTCATGGGGTTCTTGAACTTTCCCTTTTTGGCCAGAGATTCGCAGCGTTTGTTTTTCTTTTGCGGCATTTTACGAAAGCAAAACAAGCACACATTCGACACCCAAGAATTTTCGAATAAAGATTGTATTACGTTGAAATTATGTTCTTTTTGTTGGTTTTATATTTTGTTTATCGCTTTTCAAGTTTTTGATGTGTTTTCTTTAAATTTATTTTGGTATTTCCTTTTTTTATTTGCCTTAAATTGATTTGTGGTTTCCCTTGTCGAACTGATGGATTTTTAAGTATATTCTTGATCATTATCTAATGAGTTTTTTTTTTTTTTTTTTTTTTTTTTTTTTAGAGTTTTATAATTATATGTATGCTAGGAAGAAAGCGAAAGTTAATTTTAAAGGCTTAGAACTTGTTCTTTAGATTTCTTTTTTTTTTTTTTTTTGCATTTTTCTATCGATTTTTCTTATGCATTTAACAACATTTAAATTAAAACAAGTTTTTGTAGTAAAAGTAGGTAAAACTATTTTCTTTAATTTATAATTTATCTAGAACAAGTAAATAAATAAAATACATGTAATAATAAGTAATAAAATAGATGTAAATTTTTTTTTTTTAATTTGAATATTTATTTTTTAAATATGAATAGATATTTGCTAAAAATCTATTTAAAAAAAAAAATAAATTTAATTCAATTTAAATAAACTTAATAAATATATCATCTAATATCTAAGAGGGTAAAAGAAATTAGTGAAATTATCTGAAAGGCATTTAGACAAAAGATATACTCATGTAAGGTAGATTTAAAAAAAAAATTATTTAATAAAAATAAAAATAAAAAAGACAAGACAAATTAAAAATATAATTAAAAGATAGAAAAGAGAGAAATAAAAAAATATATATGTAAATAAAAATAATGTTGAAAAAAATTAAATTTCTATTACATATCTTTAATGTTTATAAATATTAATTAATACAGCTACATTGAGATCTAATTTTATAGAAATACGAGTTGAAGCTTCAACTAAAATTTGTACTAGTTCAATATTATAGTTATGGACTATATATTTATAAATAGACTCTAGATTATATAGTTGGAATGTATGCTATACACTGTCTATAAATGATTTCATTATTGTAATCGCATGAGATCGAATGCGATAAGAATGACATTATCAAAGCACATCAAATGAATATGAAGTCATATGGGAATGTGGGTCAAGCTAAGCCATGCAACAGAAATCAAATTGGACAAGTACTTTTTTTTTTTACTACTATCGGAAGAGGGGGGGATAGAGCAAATGGGATCCGACAGACAGTGCCACGCCACCACCATGAGAGTAACACTACAGTGAGTGCTGATTATGCATTTCCACCCTCAACACCACAGGCGCCACAGGCAAACAAGCCTACGAGTGACATCATGACACACGCTCGCCCCACAACTAGAAAACAGTTGCATTTGTTGTTCAGCATGAACAAAATTACAACAACAACAAAAAATCTATATAAAATAAAATTAAATTAGATACAGAAAGTAAAAGCATAAGCCCCAAGCTCACTTTGGGGTTGTCCGTTCGCTGTGGAAGCTCGCGCTTCGCGTAGCGCAACGGCAACGGCAGCCAGCCCAAAAGGTCTTTGAACTCTACGGCCCGTAAATGGGTCATACAAGAAATTTTTGTGTGTGTTTCGAGTTCTTCCCGAAAATTTTCCCTGAAGTGTCCATTTTTGGTGGTGGGTGGCGTTGCCCATGCCTATGCCCGCTCGCTTCTCTTTACCAAATCAAAATCAATTTCAATTGCGTTGCGTAGTCGCTTGGAGTTTGCGCATTTTCAACAGCTGATTTCAACAGATGAAGTGTGGGTGTGAGCGAGAGAACGGCAGAGAGGGGAACAATTCGAGTGCATTTCATGCGCAAGTTTGGATTAGACTAGGCAAATTGAGTAGGGAAATTTCGTTCTGTTCTGAGTGTGAGTGGCGAACAAAGAGTAAATGAGATGGGAAATTTGTTGTATTTACAAAATGTGTTACGATAATTGAAAATAGAAATATTTGAATACTAAAAATACAAAACATTTACAGGCTTTTCATATATGTACATATGTATATACTTAAATAAATATTAAAATTATTTAAAGGCTGTATATAAATAGAACAGAAAATTAGCTTTTCACTTGAATAAGCTCAAGCTTAACTCCTATAATAAAAATATATTTTATTTGAATTTTTAGCTTTAAATAAAAACATCATATTTTGGCATAGTTCTTGGGTAACGTTTAATTGGAATTTATAAATTTATTTTTATTTTTATTTATTTTTAATCTTCATTTATAATTGAGAATTAAAATCTTATTTTTAATTTATTTAAACTTAATTAATTTAATCATCTTACCACAGTTAAATAATATTAAATTAAAACTAAGTTTACTTGGCCTAATCTTTAAATTATCATATAATATACAACATAACTCAATGCATAAAGTCTTAGGCTAAAAGCACTCAGCAGCAAAAATAAATCTGCACTCAAAGCATTTCAAATTTCCCTCGAAAATGAAACGTAACAAAAATTTCCCTACACATTTGATTTGCACTCAAATGCCTTGCTCTCAAATGTGATAAAACACTCAACGTAAATTTCCCAGCAATTGGGCATTTTGTGGGATGACATAACCGAAAATGTTTGTTGTATTTTCGGCTTAAGCGTATGAGCAAGAGAGCGTGTGTGCGTGTGTGCGTGTGTGTATGTGTGTGTATGTGAGTGTGCTTGTGTGCGTTTGTGCGTGCTGTCGTCTGTTTGTTATACACAAGTGCAGCTCTCTGTGTGGGCCAGTGACCTCAAGTAACGGTATCCATAGTATTAGATAAGTTCGTGAACATGTGCGGGGCATTTGCGTGTTCCTCTTTGCTCTTGTATTTTTTTTTTCTGCTGCTGCTCTGCTCTATGCTCTTTATTGTTTTTGGGATTTCTACCCGCAGCTCCGTTGCTTTTGTAGTTCAACTATAATTTTTTTGGGGCGGGGCACGGGGGCGTACACAACAATTTGTTAGGGCGATCGAGTTTTTTTTTTTTCGAAGCTTTTTACATGCCATATTTTCGATGTGGGATCACATTTATTTTGTGGGGCGAGCGTGTTGAGAGTGTAGTTGTGATTGGGCAAAGTAGTTCACTTGGATATCATTCTCGAAATGTTTATTTACAGCAATTGATCTAAAAGTACGCGTTGAAGTTTGAAGTAATTTGAATTTGTTTGGAGCAAAGCAGAGGAAATGAAGGGTAATTTATGGAGTTTTGTTAAATGAGGTAAACTAAGCAGGGAATTAAGCGATATTTAGACTAGATATAACAAATGCATGATGCCAAAGGGATAACATGATTTTACGAGCTGTTAAAAATGAGTAACTAAATAGGTTTCTTTGAGAGGAAAGTCGAAATTATGAAGAGCTTTGAAGAGAATATAAAAACATTTTTAAATGGCACATAAAAGAAACTTTAAGTAAAATATAAAATATAAATAAATATTTCAGTGAAGAGTCATTGAGTGAAAAATAATATATTAAATAGGAAGTGCTTCATACTAGATTGTTATAAAAAACAGAATTGCTTAAATAAATTAAAAAGGAATAATTAAGAGTTGTAATCTTAAGGATTTTCTAGGTTTTTGTTTATATAAAATAATAATTCAGAGTTCTAGCCTTAGACTGGAAATGAATTTCTAGATATTTATCTATATCTTTCTTAATTAAAATTTAAATAACATGAACATTTATTCACTTGACATGCAGTTAAATATAAGTTATAATGAAATTATTGCAAATTTCAAGTAATGTATAAAAATACATTTTAAAATTTAACTAGCAATAAAACAATTTATTGCACTTTCAAATGTTTTCAAAATTTTCGTAAATTGATTTCATAGTAAGTTTCAGTTTAACTAGCAGTTAAAAATTATAACTAACTTATTGTGCAAATTTAACTCTCAGTTAAATAAAAACATTTGTGAAAAACATTTCACAAAGACTATTTAACAATCAGTTAAACATGAGAAATGTGATAGATGTCAATATATAACTGGCAGTTAAATAATTTGTTAGCCTATCAAATCCTTCCACTCACACTCAAACAAATTATTGTCTTAGCTTTCGTGAGGCCATTAAATGCTTTGGCTTATGCCGGCCGGCCGGCCGGCTGTTTGGTTGCTCTGTCGCTTGGGTAGAGCTCCCCAAATTAAAAGCAAACAAACCAAAATATTTGCCAATAAGACAATAAAATGTTGTCAACCCGCCCTGGGGCAAATGGAGCGCAGACCTTTTGCCCCTCAACCTCGATCGAAAAAACAAATGATGCGCATGTCAATTGTCACAAAGGAGGCAGAGTAACCACCCTCGAGCCTCAAACCAAAAGGGAAAAGAGAGCCAACAGAGGCAGGGAAATTTTTGGGTCAAGAAAGTGAAAAGCAAATTGCAAGGTCATTGAACTTGAGTGGAAAAGCTAAGTTGGAAAACTCGAAGAAGCTGAAACCGCAAAAGCCCCGAAAAACCAACCCCAAAGTTAGGAATAGGAAACATATGTACGTACGCAATGCAAGCCTACAAAACGCACAATTTCCGTGGGGGTTGAAACACCTTGAATCTTACTCCCCCCCCCCTCCGGGTAGGTTGAGGAGAGGCTTTCGGGCGAGTGGGCGGCAATTTGACACACATCTGAGCATTAAAAGAGATAAAGAAGAGGAAATGAGAGCATTAAACGCCAAACACCATTATGTATATATGTACATATATTTATAGAAGTTCTAGTCAGCCTATTCCCTATCGTAACAATCCGACTCTATCTAAATCGTAACCTTTGCAATTTATGCCACTAACTGTTGCCCATTTGTAATCAACTTAATGTGTGCTTAATTACGAGCTATTCAAATTAAAGCTAAGGGTTTAGCACTAAGGTATTTAAGATATAGATAGAAATTCTATTAGAGTTACTTTTCAATGTAAAGATAACACATTAATTTGGATATATGTATGTATATAGATCAAACTGTCTGGAAAACTGCAGAGAACTTCAGCTGGATCTATGAAAACTCTTTTACTTTTCCTTTACTATGTCATATATATATATATATTCCAGAATATAGACACATTCCATATATATATTCCATAATTGTCGAGTATTTGTATCGCCTAGCACCTATAAATACCCTTGAATATTACGATGCGAGCATCTCATATATAGAATATATGCTATATTCTATATACAAATATATATATCACCAACTGAGAATTACGTACAATAATAAAACTATTAGCTACTTCAGGCAAATACCAGACTGATTAAGGGTATTACATAGAACATTACCTTATCAAAATGTTTATATATAAATATAGCGCTAAATGAGTTTCAGATTTATATAGATTAAACAATTACGTTTCCCATTATCACATGGAAATCGATTAAATGCGTTACATGTGATGCCTTCACTGCTTCTTCACTGCTTCTTCGTCTTTTTGTTTTTCCTGACTTTTCGCATTGCACAAAGAAAATGAGGAAGAACAAAAAAAAAACATGAAAATGAGGCCAAGCCTGTGGTACCCGAGTGTCAGCAGCCATAAAGTATGCCATGGAATTGCCTTTGGGGACGTATTTATTGGCTACGTAATTTAAATGTATATACTAACTGTATATATAGACAGATTTATAAATATATATATAGTCTATATATGTACATGTGCAGTAATGTGTACGCATTTGTCTTTGTTTTTATGTGCATCACGCAAATAAATTTCAATTGCAAAAAGTTTTACTGAGTTTTGAAGACTAAAATTTAAAAAGACATTAAATGATTAATTTACATTTTTAAAATGTTTTATATACTTATTATTGAGTTTGATAACTAAGATATTTATTAATAAAAATTTTATCAAATTTAAAATACAAAATTTTAATATAAATAATTACTAATTTTAACTAATGTATTAATGATTTCTATAGTGAAATAATGCTTATGCCCTAGTCGCCCTTCAGTGCTATGCTTATCAGCCGCGCATGCCTCAACGCTTAGCTAGTTATGTATGTGCTTATACATATGACGGCTCTAACTTTCTAACGATCTATCTATCTATGGGTCTATGTGCAAACAATCTTTATCTATGGTCTATAGGTCGTTCGTTTTGCTCACTCATTCAGTTCCAGTAATATGCATCGACCTTGTGTCTGAGTTATTAACTGGATCGTACTTAAGTACTCGCCTGGCAGGTATAATAAGCTGATCAAAGATTATTAAAAACCGATTAGAATAGACTTTCAAATCGATGACAGCTTAATTCCAGGTTTATGAACTCCAAATTTGAATAATTAAATAAAAAAATAATATATAAATATAATTGATATGAAATATATGGCAAATTTGTATTATAGATTATCTTGTACTTGTATTTAATGTATGCTCATATGATTTATAGGTGTCTTTAAATGATTTCTCATCAAACTCAAATTCAAACTCAAGCTCAATATTGCTATTAATATTTTTATTTTATTTTATTTATTTTAATTCTTAATTATTTTTGATTCTGTAATTTAAATTATAGGTCATGTCAAAACCCAAAACTCAAATTGATTTGCTTGACTGCTGCAGAAATTTTATAATTGAAATTCAATTTATTAACGTTGTTTGAAGATCTTTCAAAGAGAAGTTTTTGATGATTGCTCAATATATTTTAATATAGTAATAATACTATGCTTTCACTGCATATTTAGAAGATCGGGGATCAGTTTGACGATCTTCATTAGAAGAATGACTAAATTTTAAATTAAAATATGTTAATAATTTCATTTATTATATATTTACATACATACCCAATAATTTCCCAATTATAATGTATAATTTATTATATATAATTATATAATGTATATATAATTATATATGTATATATTCAGTAACTCAATCATTATAATTCTATAGTAATTATAGTTATAAGTAATATATGAATAGAACCCAAAGAACCCAATATGTTTTGAAACTGCTAGAATAACTAACTAGCTAAATAACTAAATAGTAAAGTAGCTGAGCCCAATATATATACAAACCTAATTACATCTAGCTCTATTCGTATTATAAGTTTTTAATTTATGACAACAGCCTAACATGCCTAACTACCCTATGTATAATAATGAGCAAAAAATGTACTTACACTATTTTTTTTTTTTTTTTTAGGCATATGACATCAGTTGCCCAATTTCGATAACTTGCAGTTTATACTAACTTTATTTTCTTTTTACTGTGGGGGAATTTTTCTAAATTTCCAAGCGGGGCATAAATCATATATAGAATAGCTAGAAAAGGAAAAAATGGTTTGCAAATTGTTAAAGTAGTTAAAAGAAAAATATATATACATCTATTTTTTTTGCTTTCATACGTCGACACGTTCCGGCAATTAGTGTAAAGCGTCCAACGCCACCGGAACCGCGCCGAAAGCAAATGAAATCGAACAAAATATTATAGATAGATATGTGTATATATATATATATACAAGTAATATGTATAGCTAAATGGGTCTTTTTATAGAGTGCACTCATATCGTCGAGCGTGTCGATAATAATATACGAAAATTGCATTCGCAAATACCCTTTAAAGGCAGTTTTAGCTAACTATTTTGACTTATACTTCTCTTTCCGAGTATCTTATGCACATACTTTAATGTAATCCTTTGTTATATATATTCTCTCTACTAGTTCATGTTATACGATTCATATACCTACTTGTAACTTATACTTATTTATAATATATGCTATATAAGCTCTGTTAGGGTATGTGCTAGTCGGACAATGTCAACTGAAATGCAATTACTTGTTTATGTTTGTTACATTTTAATGATCGCGCGTGTAAAAGTGAGCTTAACAGAAGCAGAGGGAGATGGGGAGCAACAAAAAGGGAGTGAGGGAGAAAGAATTTCAGAGAGAGAGAGAGAGAGACAGAGAGAGGGTGAGCTATTGCTTAGACACTTTGCTCGAGTCAATGTACTGGCAATTGGCTTTGCCATTTCTCAAGGTTGCATCAAATCAAAGTACTATATATACTATATAAATGTATATGCATATGACTATATATACTCATATATCAGTTTATAGTTGCGTCTACTTAGCTTTCTACATTTTACACACATTGTGTGAGGTTCAATAAAGTGAATTGTGTACCTATAGGACAGGGCAAACCGAGTCTTACGTAAGCTCCATAGGGCTTACTCTACGCTGATATCAATCAAGTGCTTCGTCTGCATAGTTTGTCTATTACACAATTATTGGCGAGACCAAGAAATACGTATTATCTATGCAAAATTCACCCAACTAAATGTAGGAGAGAAAAAAAAAACGTGTTTTCAATTTGATTTATTTTGGTTTGTCTAGAAATTTAATTAGCATTCATATGGAATTTGGCTATAAACGAACTTTTGTTTTCGACTTTTATAACTAAATACTAGATATTTTTTATGGCTAGCCAGTCTATATATATTATAATATTTATAGCAGACGGGTATACTTACCTTAGGAATCTTTTATGGCCCGCATAGTATTATCTATTTATCTTCTCAATACTGTGGCAAGCAGAGATTTACAATTGGAATGTGAAATATCGAAGTGCATTATAGAGTATGTTAATCTTGAACATATTGTATCAAAAATCTTTCAGTCTTTCAATCCTCACTCTTATCCAAGATAATTCTTTCATTACATTTGAAAAATCATCAAAATTTGAAATATTTAATAGCAATTGAATTATTATATTATTACTAATTGAATTCATTCAAAATTTCTTCATATACAACACATCAATCATTTATTCATTCAGTATTTCTTTCTAGATTCTTGGTTTAGTAAAAAAAAGTCAATTCATTCAGAATTTTCAATTCGCTGTTCAATCGGCTAATTTGTAATAGTATTTTCTTCTATCTAAATTACTTGTACCTTGTCAATAAATGATTTTGTTTTTGGGTTTAACACTAGAGGAAATGTGTACTTCAGTCTTAATGATAGGGTCATAAATTTTACAAATAATACGACCATGTATAGCGCGGGTTAGTTAAATAGGTAAATTGTATGTATATACATATATATATATATATATGATTTTTTTTTTATATTCAATTATTATCTAAATCAAATTCCTCTAGTTATGAATTTGAAATAAATTAATCTGCCTGTTAAATTTTATGGTATCTTAGGTTAGTTTTATTATTTTGGTATTCTTTTTTTTTAAATTGTTAATTTAATAATTTTGTATAATCTTTAAGTATCAACAATTTGTTTCATAAGCTCATTAAATTGAATTTATTGTTTCTAAACACAAGCTTCAGCTTACGCTGTACATGTTATGACAATGCTTAGGTAACAACTTACTAATACCCTTACATTGAGTTACCTTTGACTAGCTAAGTGCATAGGTATATAACTCTTAATTAACAAGTGCTTAATCTGCTTTAAAAACAACAAATTAACGGGTTTGCAATGGCGCTTTGTAAATATCTGGGCAAGACATTTAACTAAATAATTAATATACATAAATAATTGCATATATTTTAATGTAACGGAGTGTGGATTCATATAAATACATATGCATAAAATATTCAAGCGATGCGACAGTAACTTAGATTAAATGCCAAGAGTATCAATGCTTCAAGTACCTACACCAAGACATCAACATACATACAAATATGTACATACCAGTGTATGTATGTATGTATGCATGCTTGACTCTTTGTATCTTCGGGCACTTTAAGTGTGTTCGATATGTTAGCACCTAAAGGCTTACAGAGTATTTGTTTTTGAACGAGCCGCCACAGCGGAAACTACAAATTTATGATCAATATTTTGTGTTTGGACAATGCTTATCATTCTTATTATTATCAAATAAAGTGTATGTGTGCTTAAATATTAAAAGATTTAAATACATGTGTACATAAAAGATATACATATGCAGCCATACATATTTACATACATACATATGTCTTCTATCGACTGTGAATTGCAAATTGCAATTGAATCGATGACTTAAGCGACTCGCAGTGTAGGCGTTTATAATTAAAAATAGCCGTAAACATCGAAAGTAGCCGAAAATAAAACTGCAAATTAATTCGAGTTACTTGAGAACATAACATACACACACACACACACACACACACCAGTGCAGTCCACGCGCAACTGTAAAGCAAACAAACAAAAATTGAAAACAACTACTACAGCTACCCAAGCATTCAGGCAGGCCATAAAAATTCACACACACACACAGAAACACATACATCAAGAGTTGTATAGTTGGCATAGTACTAGAGCGTGCACAGCAGAGAGCGACAGAGGAGGGTGCAAGCTAGAGAGAAAGAGATAGAGAAAGAGGGATCGAGCAAACTAGCGACATGTGCATGCGATAAAATGCAACGTGTATGTACGGCTTGGAGGCAGTGCCAGTGTTTTCAACAATCTGGCCCGAGCAAATGCAAGAGGATGTGCAATGGTTTTCAACGCACGTGCCGACGTCTCGGTCAATGAACCACATAAGAAACAAGAAGAGAGCACGACTAGCATAGCAGATTGAATGAATCGATGAGGGAGGGCAACACACACACACACACACAGACACCAGCAAATGCAGCGGCAGAGGCGTGCGACAGTGATGGAGTGCAAGGTCTGGGCGCTCTCACAGTTAAGAGTGTAATGTGTGTGTGTGTGTGTGTGTGTGTGTGCGAGAGAGAGTTTTCATGATTATTTTGTTAATTTTTTGTCGTTGCCGCGTGTAATGCAGTTATTATTGACGCAGTCTGAACGTCGGCACTCCCTCTGCTTCCATTGTGATCGCTCTTTCTGCTGTTCTTCTTGTTGCTGATGTTGTTACTGTTATTGCTATTGCGCTGGCTGCTGCTGCTGCTTAATTGACACATAGCTTTATTTACAGCGCAGCTCAGTAAAACAAAGATAAAGAGAGAGAGAGAGAGAGAGAGAGAGAGAGAGCAACAGAGAGAGAGAGAGAGAGAGAGTGAGCAAAAAGACTATTTACAATAATACAAATGTGATTCGTTTTTTTTTTCTTTCTTAACATTCGTAATATGCATAAATATTGCTAGCGTATGCAAATTTATTTAACAGCTGGCGACATTAGCTCAACGATTTTTCAATTTTCAACTGTTATTGTGCAACAATAATTGCCATGAGCTGTCTGAACGTTTGAAGAAGAGGAAGCAACAAATGGAAAAGAAACAAAAACAATGCGAACAACAACAAAACAGCTGCTTAGACGACAATAGTCGTAAAACTAAAATGCTAAAGGTGTTTTATAATCAAGCAATAGTCGAATGATAATTAACGAAATACACGTGTGCATCAATATATATGTACACAGTCATATATGTATGTATAAATATATATGTACATTCTCTCTCTCTCTCTCTTTCTCCCTCACTCGCTCTGTTTTGCTCTCTCGTAACTTAAATTGATATAAAATATAGTGCAAAAAATAATAAATATATTTGGATTTTCTAAAAATAAAAATTATTCACAAATACACTAAACTAAAATACTAAAAATACTCAAAAATACTTAAACATTAAATATTAATGCTAAAGAATTTTAATTTAGAATAAATAAAAATATATATGAAAAAGAAAATATTTAATGTTAAAAAATTATCATTTATAATAAATAAAAAATAGAAAAAATAGTTGCAAATATATTTAAAATTTCCTTGAATTAAACTAACAATAAATATATATATATTTTTTTTTATTCATAAACATAGAATATAAGAATTTCCGCACTCTTTTATCGCTATTTTCATTGGGTATTGTATATAGAAATCATATTTATTAATAAATAAAAATTTTGTTGTCGTGCCATACACAATATTCTACACTCATTTATTGCAATTTCCCTTTGCCATATCATTTAGAAATTATTTTTATTAATAAAAAAATATATTTATTTAATTTTTTTTTTCAATTCCTTATTTATTTTACTTATCATTTGCAATGCTAAATTTAATTATTACACAATTCCGTATTACGAATGTTTTGATTCGGTAAACCTAAACTACATTTTGTTATTAGATATGGCTACAGACATGTCTGTGTGTATGTACATATGTATGTATGGGAGCGTGTGCATACATACATGGCTAACTGTTTACACGAACGGCTATAGAGCGTGCGAGAGACCTGTAATACGAATGTAACAATAGGATAGAAATAATAAAAGTCGTCATATATGACTGACACTGGCATTGAATACGATGATATAGCGACTATGGGCACTATATGAATAATATTTACACACACACACGCACACACATAATTATTTATATGTCTATATATGTACATACAGATGTGCGTTCTTAGCAAATGTCATTTGCACATCTCATGCAACCGCATGCCTACTTCTCTTGCTGTCTCTCTCTCTCTCTCTCTTTCTCTCACTCTCTCTAGCCACACGTTTCGGTAAACAAATAAATTATTATAACAATATAACAACAACAATAAATAAGGAATTATATCAGTTCAGGCAAGGTACAAATGGACTTAGTACGACTTTTTATGAAATATATTTTTAAATAATTTTACACACTTCTATTGAAGTAGTTTTTATATAAATTAAATATTTTTATTTATTTATTAAACTTTTTTCTCTGTTAAATGTGTTTTTGTATTAAGTAAATAGTTTCTTAATTTATTTATCATATGACATTTTCATAAATATTTATTATATTATATATTCCGTTAATTTTTATACGAAATACATTTTTTAAAGTATTATTTTACGTTTCTTTCTTAAATATATGTATATGTATATATATATATATATTGTTTCTGTTCTATATATGTATATATATATATTTTTTTTTTAAATAATCTTTTAAAATTAAATAATTTTGATTTTATGTTACGAATTTGTCTTGAAAATACATATTTTTAAATATTGATTATACATATGTATATTTTTATTCGTTATGTTTTTATATTATTTATTTTATATGAATTAAATATTTAATATTTTAAATTTACTTTTAATATTTATCACACATTTTTTTATAATAATTAAGCTTTATTTAATTTATTTATCTTAATTCCTTACACTTCATTATGCAAGGCTAAGCAACAAAGTTGCATATTACGTATACGCAATGGAGCAAATAGATGTCTATTTCAAGAACTTGGGAAAGTTGTTATCTGGTCTAAAAGTATGCGACGCAGTTTTATTGCTTACATACATACATACATATATACAAATATGTATATATCTAATTTTATCTAAGGTAAATAAGGTAGACCATTTTGTTGATATCTATTTGAAAATATTAATAGTTCTATGCTCTATCTATACTCTGTAATAATATTTTGTTAAAGTATTTTATTATAAGATTTATTTTTATATATTATTTTCATTATTTATTTTTATTTTTAATATATTTTTTTTATTATTTTATTTTGAGTATTTTTTAAGTATTTTTTGTTATTTTGTTTAGTCTCTTAGAAACTCGTTTCTATTAGCTGCGCAGGTCGCACTTGAGATACCCTTCTGTTTTTTCTGTCGCTGCTCTTGGAGAACTTAATAAATATTGTGCAATTCCACGAGTTTTGTTGTCCGTTTGTTTTGTTTTCATTTGAGAGATATTTCGCACGTGGTCATTGGCGCATTATATGCAATAACATAATGAACGCCGTTTGAGATTAGATAAGATTAGATTAGATTACATTAGATTCGCGTTGCCATTAGCTGAAAAGTCTTGCCCCCTTTGAAAGTAAATCAAAGCGTAATGAAATCTCACACACTCATTGATCTTGAATCTTATGAAGAAAACATTTAAGAACTTTTCTTTATCGCATTGGTCAACATGCGCGTCCATTTAGGGCCCATTATCAGACAGAATCGATGAATAGAAAATTAAAAGAAAAAGAAAAACAAAACAGACTGTTGAGGCACCAAATGACGGCAATGCATCGTCATTCATTTCATAATGGTGAAATTTGTTGGCAACTGTTTTCCAACTTACCTTCCCCGAGTTCTGGGAAACAACGCCACTATATCTAGCCTTCATGTGATGTCCCTCTCAGGGGCTTGGTATGCCGTCCGGAAATATGCATGTAAAAAGCAAGAAAAGAAATTTAGCTTCAGTTGATTTCGCTAGAAATGGAAATTTCTGTACATAATATCGATTGGGTTTATGTATGTATATGCAGACAATGTATTGATTGTTATTGATCGATTTTTGGAGAATTATGAATTGGGTATATCTTTTGCTATTTCATTATTAGTGGTCATATTGTTGGAAGAATAATTATCTATGTGATAATATTGAAATTATTATTTATATTTAAGCAATATTGTCCAATGACAATGACAATGAGAGTGAAAGGGGCAGGGACAATGGCAAGGGCAAAGACAATGATAATGATATATGATAGTGATAATGACAATGGCAATTTCAATGACAATGACTATGGCGGACACTGACAATGACAATGAAAAGGACAAGGGCAAGGACAATGCCAAGGATAAAGACAATACTAATGATAATGGTAAGGTAAAATGCTAGTGATGATGATAATGATAATGATATATAATAATGACAATGATAATGATATATAATAATGATAATATATGATAATGACAATGACAATGATAAGTATTACTACATTACCTTACAAACTAAGAAACCCTTGCCACCCTTTCTCTCTCTCTCTCACCTTCTACCTGCATTGAGCTGCGTAATCTGTATTTATTTATCAATTAAGCGAGCTCTATTTCCTATAAATCCATTGTTGCATGAAAATTGCACTGAAATCTGCAGCTCTTTTAGGGCTGCTCAATTCGTGGCACATTCTCCGCCCATTCAAACTGTGTGTGTCTAATGATTCAACCAGCTGGCAAGCGCCCAGACGCAGACTCGCATTAACTGCTGCATGGGACAGCATGGCAACAACAACCTGCACAATTACACATTTGCACAGCAAGCGAGCGTAACAGAGAGCGAGAGAGATGGCGAGAGTAGCATGCAACAAACTCTTGAGTGTGCGGCGCGCTGCTTGCGTCCTCTGCATGTGCAGCACGTGTCGAAAACTGTGGCACGTCCTCACATATTCAGCTGTTGAAAACCGTTGCACGTCCGCCACGCGAATTTGCTGCGAGTCGTGCTGCTGCTGCTGCTGTTGTTGTTGCTTTTGTTCTGGCATTGCCCTTTGCAAGCGACAACGTTGCAGACATTTTGGGTTTGGGTTGTATTTTATTTTTTCTTCTTCTTCTTCTCCTTTTTTTTTGAAAATACATATATTTTTTGGCTCGCTGCTGTTTGTGTTGGTGTTGGTCGTTGCCAAAAAGGGATGAAGCTTGAATTTATTGCAACGTTCAAAAAACGTACGCCCCCCGCAGCAGCAGCAGCAGCAGCCGTAGCAGCCGTAGCAGCCGTAGCAGCTGCGTCGGCTGCAACGCGGGCAGCGGAAATGCTCTGACGCTGGCATTTATTGAAATTTCTTTAAAATTTTCGCCGAATTTCGTACAACTTCTTATTTATGCATAATAATTTTAAATTTTGTTTTTGTTATTTTATTTTTTGGCTTTGCTGCTGTTGTACTATAAATGTTGTCCGACAAAAGAAAGATGGGGTCAATGCACTGCTTGAATGAAAAAGTATGGGAAAGGGGGCAGGGGAAAGAGTCAGAACGAAAGATATGCAAAAGTATGGGAGAGGTAAGAGTGCAGTGCAGCGGACAGAGAAGGTGGAGAGGGAGAGGTATTTGCTACAGCAGACATTGGCTATAAAGTTTCGAAGAGGGCATTGACTCGATTAAGATATGTATGTACATATTGTATTGTATTATTGTTCTCCATAGGCACGGGGTATGAAAGATATATTCGTATTATACAAAAAAAAAAAAAAAAAAGAATTTGATTCATTACAGGCAAGTAACGCTACAAAGTTCATATTTTTATATGGCCTATGCCAATTGAATTGCGACTTGCACTTTGTATCAGGTGATCTTTAATCTCTAGTTATCTACGACGTTGACGAAAGCATCGTAAATACTTCGATTCATGCTAACAAATCACAAATTGAACCCTCTACACAAACACAGACGCACGTATATACATACATATATAATACTGTATATACAGACGCATACGTCACCAGCAGAGTAAAAAAAAGCTGCAAAATAATAAAACAACTGACCAAATACAAGAAGCGAGAAAAACAACAACATGAAGAACCGCAACAGCAACGGCGATAAGAACCGAAACCAAATCACCAACAACAACAACAAGAACAACGGTAGCAGCGACAACAACAACAACAACAACAAGAACATTGCAAATTGAACAGCCGTACGAATTATATTCGTGTGCGTAGATATCATAATAAAAATTTTATTGAGTAAGTTGTGCGCGTTTGTCGTCGCTGACGATTCGCAACGCGTCGCTGTCGACGCTAACGCCAACGCAACAAAGGCAATTGCCGAAAATAAGAGAAGCAGCAGAAGCAGCACACCAAAAAAAAGCAGGCTCAGCTTTTGTATGTACATTGTCTACATGCGTTAGAGGCAGCGGCAGCAGCAGCTGCTGTCTCAAATGCCGGCTTACGCACGCAAACACAGCTACATCAACACACACACACTCACACATACTCAAACGTATATACTCATGCTTGCATACGCAGCGCTTTCATTCTTCAGTTAGCGCTGCCACAGCCGCAGTCTCAGTCACAGTCGCTGCTGCCATTCAATAAGAACGTCGACTGCGCAGTCACAGTTGCGTCGCTGCGCGCAGCTCGGTGCGCCGCAGCGCTGCCAGCGTGTTGTTCTCGGCAAATTTTGAACGCTGGCCGCCATTTCGTATTTCTCAGCAAGCTGGCGACGCGTCAACACGACAAACGGCAGCGTTTTCTGTTCTTTAAAGAACTTTCAATAGTATTAGAAAGCTTTTAACTAAGCAAAAAGCAAAAAAAAAAAAAAAGCTGCTGTTTAAATAAATCAACAGAAAAAACGGAAAATTATAATCAACGTTATTTGATCTCCTTTGCCTTATTGTTTAGTTTTAATAATTAAAACTAAAACTTAGCGAATCAACTTAAAGTGTTTTCTTCTTCAACAACAACAACAACTAAAAGTGCAATTCTTAAATCAATTTGTGTTTAATGTATGTTTGAACGGTAAATTGTTTGTTTAACTAAAGACTGATAACGAATATATGTATATTAATAAATATAAATAAAAAATCAATGCAAAAAGTGTACAAGAATATTGCTTAAAATATAACCTAGAAAATAATAAAAACCGATTAAATACTTATGCAGTATAAAAAACCAAAACAAGAATCAGAAATATTAAACTATACGTGTGTGTGTATATATATGCATGTATTTGTGTATATATAGTATATATATAACCTAGGTCAATATTGTTTATAGTGGCGTGTGAATGTGCGCAGCAACAAAACGCTAATAGCAGAGCAGTAACAACAACAACAACAGCAATCATAGTGCTGCGCAGCTACAAATACAACTACACATGCAAATAATCAAAAGCGGCAAAGATTATAAATAACACAAACACACACACACGCACATAGAGTTAAGCATGTATGTGTGAACGTTTGATACGGAAATTTGCCGCAGCAACAGAAACAATAATAACAACAACAGCAACGAAAGCAAATTAAACTTGAAAATCTATATGAAAAAAAAAATAAATACAAATAAATACAAATAAATAAATAAAAAGTTAGACGCAAGCAGCAAAACGTCGCCAAAGCTAAGGCAGCGTCACACACCCACACACACACACTCACACGAGCACACGGATCGTTCGCGTTCGCTTTCGCTCTCTCGCTCACACAACGATTAAGAACAGAGTCAACTTTTGGCTGCGTCAACTGCGCTGCTGCTCAGCTCAGCTCAGCTGCCTGCTGCCTGCTGCTGCTCAATTCTTATACAATTTTAATATCAGACAGCGGCGATCGTGGCGTTCGCTCAGTCAGCGTCGTTGCCTCGCGTAATATAGTTCTGATTCTAACGGGCGCGCACACACACTCAATCAAACACACACACACGTATATACGTTCAAAGCAGAATTTGGTAATTTGTTCGAGCGACAAGTGCAGACTTGTTATTCGCCTTTAAGGAGTGAAGCAAAGAGAGAGAGAGAGAGAGAGGCATCGCTTACGATTAACGTTTCGTGGCGATAATTTTGTTCATGCCTCGCCTCGAGTGCGCAACAGTGAAAAAGTTCTACAAACACTTGCCGCTCGTCGATTCGCGCGACAACAAGTGTTTTTAACAAAATAAAAAAAATAAAATAAAAACAAATAAGAAATAGCAACTGAAAAGTAACAGTACAATATTCGTGCAAATTATAACTCAAGCATGAATTTGGATTTGGATTTGAATTTTGAGAATAAATTTGGAGAGCGCAAGGAATATTTTAGCAATTTTTATTGTGGATTTTCTGTTAATTTTATGGTAAGTATATTTTTAAAGTATAAAAATATGATGAATAAAATTTAAAAAAAAATAAAAATAATAATAATATTTTTTTTTAATTTTTAATGAAAGTTTAACAAAAGTTACAAAAAATTTTTTTTAGATAATTGAAGAAATTAAAAAACAATATATTTTTATAATATTTAAAAAAATTAAATTTAAAAAATTACAAAAAAAATATTCCTAAAAATATTATTATTTTTATAATTAAAATTTAACATACAAAATATTTTATTTAAATTTATTAGATCATTTTATAGCAATATTTATATAAAATATATTTATATATGTAAAATTTTATAATTTTTAAATTTAAATATTTTTTAATTTAATCTACTATTTATAAACTGTTATAATATTACTTTTTTTTATTTATTTAATTATTTATAAATAACTTCAAAATCATTTATTTGCGCAATCGGCGTATACTTAATATATGATTGAGATAATATACCTAGACGTGGATGAGCAACACGAAAATTTCACAATATTAGAACATTTTTATGACGCTTCTAGAAATATAATATATATATATATATGCTTACAATATGTATTCCCTTTATAAACACAAGATTCTAACTAATTTCAAGTACTGAGACGCGCCGAAATTGCGCATACGCCCCATGATACGAAAAAAAAATATACAAAAATAAAAAAAAAATGACAGATTACAGAGAAAATCTGTTTCATCATGATGAGGAATTTATCTATTTAAATGATTAGACTTATTGGACTGAGTACCCCAACCACCTGCCCTACCCCTACCCGCCCATAAAATAGCCTATCTCAACTAGATTCCTGATGACTCAATCCAGGGGGGGTCCGCTTGAGTCACCTACAAGTCCATTGGGTCTTACAGGCTAATTTCAAATGGTTTCTGATAATGATCAATTGTATATCAAAGGGGTTTCCTAAAACAATGTGACTCATTCGCTGTAATCACATGAGTCACACTGACACCACTTGGAATACATAATAAAGAAGGATCACACGATTCTTTGTGTTTGTTTTTTTTGCTAATTACTGATAATGCCATAGATAGAATTTGTCAGTGGCCGAAAAACTTGTTCATTATTTATTATCAATATGGGTTGGTCAGTGCCTGAACTGAACTTTGGGCAGACTTTCGTTGTACCTGAGCAATATCTAAATGGCAATTGCATAAAGAACTTTTGCTGATCTGAAATTTGCTTATGCTATAGATTAGTGCAAAAGATTATTGAGATATATTCGCAAAATTCAGTTGACTTTTGAATGTATCTAAATTTACATAAATAAAATCTATTTATTTTTTTAAAATATATCAGCAAAAGTCTTCAAGTTGATTTAATCTAGTGAATTATCTTGTCTCAGCGTCGTTTGAAATTTTTCGAAAAATTCTATAAAAACATTTAAATATAATATAAAGAAATGGATTAACATAATACGAATGCTAAATTAACTAAGATTTGTAATTTTTTTTATTTTTATTTATTTTTTAATTCTTTATAATATATATTTTTATTTATTTATTATTTTTTAATTCTTTATAATATATATTTATTTATTTATTTTTTTTTTAACTCTTTATAATAAAAAAAAAAAACAAAAACAATATTTTTTTTTTAAATTGAAATAATAAAATAAAAATAAGTAAAAATAAAAAAATTAAAATTAAAAAAATAAAAATAAAAATAAAAAAATAATAAAATAAAATTTTAAAAATATCTCTTCCAAAAATATATATATAGTTTTCTTTCTAAATATATTGTTAAATTAAAAAAAAAAACAAAAAAATGTTTTTAAATTGAGTTTTTAATTGTTAGGCACATCGTAAATTCCCTAATCATTTAAAAAAAAAGCATTTTTAACCCCTTGATAAGCATTGCGCAATTACATTTTCAATCAAACTTTTCACTCCATTCTGCAGACAATAAAACATTTTTTGTTGTTCACTTTGGACTTATGCAATTTCTATAGCGATAAAAAAAAGTAGTAGAATCTTCCACATTTCTCTTTTTTTTTTTTGGTTGTTGTTAATGTATTTTTGTCTTTTATCTATTTGCTAATTTTGTGCTTGAAGGTCAGTAATAGCGTCGACAACACTACGAAATGCCAAAATAATCTTGGAAATTGATATTTAGGGTATTTATGTGCACAGGAAATTGTATCGATGTGGCGTATATATAAAAAAATAGAATAAAAACTAAATAAAAGCAAGTCAGGTGCGACTAAAGTACCAATTTTTTTCCTGTTATCGTGTTATCGTGTTATCGCTATCGGCGCAGAAACCGATTTGACAGTTGATTTACGTATGTAGGCGTTGCGATTGCCTTTAGCATTTCAATTTTGCAGCGCTAGCTGCGTTCATTCACGTTCCACCACGCACACACACACACACACACACCTGTTGTTATCAACGCTTTTGGCCAGCTTTGTGCTTATCGATGCGCTATTTGAATGTATCTCTGTCTATGGCGTCTGCTTAGCGTTGAGTTTTATGAATGGAATCGTCGAAATGTTGAAATGTCGTGCCTATTTAGAGTCACAATTGATGAAGCGATTATCAATTGTGAGAGCAAAAGAGATAAAGTGAAAGAGTGATGCAGAAGAAGAGATTGCAAAAAGAATTTTTTACTTAAATCAGATTACGTGAATTTTACTTCCCTGTTTGATTTTGCTTAAATATATATATGTATGTACATATATGAGAGTTTATAAATTTGTCTCAAGTCTGATATGTTATAAAATTCATTTCCTATATAAGAATGTATATTGATAAGCATGATATTGATATGGGGCATTATGGAAATGATATTGGGCATTATGGAAATGACATATAGAAATAAACATATATACCTATATAAATTTCAGATGTTTGTGCAATATTTTATTTAGATTTATAACTTTTTCAACTCTCTATATAATATATGTACTTTAAGTAGATATAAATCTAAATAATATATTACTCATATATCTGATTTTTGTATAGGCGATATTGACAAAAAGCTCATTTCCTTTCGCAATATCTTTTAACTATTTCATGGGAATCCCAAATCGTATCTCATTTAAATTTCCGAAAACACATCAAATTTACTAACATTGAGATTGTCAAGTTACCAATATGTATACCTCTTGAAAATGGGCAGGCAGGGTATATTGATTTTGTAGCAATTAAGCTAGAGGCTAGGCAGCTATATAAAAGTAACTCTATACGCTTCAGAGCAACGCCCAGTCGGTTACTACCGTACTCTTACTTCTTTTATAAATTCCAAGTTCAGCTATCGCTAGAAGAAAATGTAATCTATTGACGGGAAATTTCTTAAAGGGGGTAGAATGAGTGGAGCAGATAAAACACTCGTTGCTCAAGTGCCAAGCCAATAATAAAATGTTTCTTTTCCTCTTTTTTGCGCTTCGTTCAGTTTGCATTGAAAGCGAAATTTCATGTCTCAATCAAAATATAAATAAATATAAATAAATAGCAGAAAAATTCCATTTTGCTGCGGCTTATCAGTCAAAAGTGTTTTGCTTTTGCCTCTTTCCCTTTGCGATCTTCCATTAGTTGAAGAGCTTTACAGTTAATTCATAAACTTGTTGCTTATCAAGAATTTGGAATTTGTTGCGGTCACATGAATGAGACTTAAAACTGCGAATGAGATATAATTTCTACATCTTTTTTCGTTTTTTGTTTGGCTTTATTTTATGGCGAACATGGCATTTGGCAACCCTTTGCCTACCCCATTATATTTTGTATTGCAACACACGCGCGCACACGCACACACACTCACACACATATATATATATATATATATCTGTATACACATTCAGCTACTCAAATATTCAGTTGAGTATCTGACGGATACATTTCGGGCTAAAAAAAAAAATGATTCTAATGCAAAAAGCCGGTTCGCAGACATGCGTAAAAGCTACGTTTGCTTACGTTAGTGTGTGTGTGTGTTGTCTTATATTTATGTTATATATATATAAGTGTGTGTGCGCGCTACCCTCCGGTTGGCGCGATCCGCCATATTTGGCATACCCTATGCATATCGCAAGCGCTGAAAGCAGGGTATATTAGCTTCACAAAGTAAATTTACAGAAACAAATTATAATATTATATAAAATATAAATATCGTATATAATACACGTATATCGATAACACAAAATATCGATTACAAGTTATTAGATTTCATTATTAGCAATTATATTCTAAACTTTGGCCCTGTTTACAGGGTAGCTACTAGTTGAATTAAAACCTGCATATTGGCGTTTTTCTAACGTTTGTTTGATTTTGTTACTTTTAACGTTCTTGAAAGTTCTTTTCGTCGTATTTGTGTTTATCCATGATACTAAATAAACATAAATATAGATATGTATGTACATATATATAACTATATATGCATATACCTATTTAACGTCTATCCATAGTCAATGGTTTATTTATTTTCATCAAATAATTTTATATATACAAAAAAAAAAAATCACTTATTTTTTCTTCTATTGACCTTGGTTAACAATTTTGCGCATATGTATGTATTGCTGCTATAGGTGCTTATTTATTATATATTTCTATCTAATTTTATCGGTCTATATATGGCTTACACATATACACACACACACGCACACATACAGGCAGCTTGTTTATATGTTTAGTTCTTTGTTCTAATTGCCAATTCTGACTAAATGATGTGAGCTGTTGTCCCCGTCATTCTCTTGATTCATAGAGTTTGTTTGTGTGTTTATTTATTTTGTGCTCTGTGGTCAGGTTTT
Source organism: Drosophila antonietae (assembly GCA_030914385.1). Classification (NCBI taxonomy): domain Eukaryota; kingdom Metazoa; phylum Arthropoda; class Insecta; order Diptera; family Drosophilidae; genus Drosophila; species Drosophila antonietae. The sequence continues at coordinate 56,985 of JAUESO010000048.1, read as the reverse complement.
TTTTCATTATTTATTTTTTTGAGAATTGTGAAATCGCTGAGTTGTTGTTTTTTTTTCGTCTTCTTTTTATTGTCGCTTAGTAACGGCACATAAAACTGTATTGTCACATTAGAAAACTTCCCCTTTCAAGATCTAATGATGTGTATACGAGCTTTACTTAGAACGAACGTCTTATGCAAGCTGTAAATATATTTACATACATACATACATCATCTCATTATGTATTTGTGATTAGAATATTCGAAATATTGTTTACTTTTCTATAAATAAATCTTCATTGCTTATCTCTAAATTTTGAAATATTTTTTCTTTATTGAACATTTATAAATATTTGTGTACATAGTTTCCGGCATTTTATACAAATTATTTGCCTGTTGTTCATAATTTAATTTGTGTTTAATTTAAATTTGCAATTCCAATAATTGATAACCTTGACTGTTCATAAAATCCTTGCTTTCCATTGAAGGCCGCCATTTTAAATAATTCTTATAGGCAGACTGTATCGATACCCACACATATACTCGAAAGAGCAAGCCTATGGGCAGCGCAACATTTGAAGCCGTATGCGTGCACTGGCGTTGCAGTCGACGCCGCTGCTAACGTCAACGCTGCCGCTGCTGCTGCTGCTGTTGCTGCACATTAATAAAGCAAATGGTGGCCGCTGCTTTTGCATGCGCTTGCCCGGCTCTCTGCATGTACGTGCGTATGTGTGTGTGTGCACATGCAAGTGCTGCTGTCCTTTGTTTGGCCAAACAACAAAAACTGCAAAAACAACAACAACAACAACAACAAGAAATGTTTGCCAAGTTCAAGGACAGTTGCAGCAGCAGCGTCGTTGCTTTTTGACGCCGCAGTTTGGCTGTACGCGCCTGCATTGCACAAGCTGAGCCGACTCTCACTCTCACTCGCTCGCCCCACACACCCTCTCTCTCTCTCTCTCTCTCTCTCTCTCTCTCTGTCTTTCTCTCTCATTCTCGACACTATAGCTGGCTCTCTTCGACAGACTTGCGTTTGTTATGCGCATTTAATTTTCAATTTGCTCGCTGTACCGAACTTCATTTGAAGGCCACACAGTCGCTGCTGCTGCTGCGGCTGCTGCTGCCGTTGGTGCTGCTCAAATTCAAGTTCAAGGCGCAGCTGTAGCTGCTCTGCGTGCTGCTGCCTATTGCTGTCCCTGTCTAATGCAATTAACATTTGCAAACTTCTAGAAAAGCAATTTGAATATGTTCTTATGGCCGATCAACAGCTAGATACTGCATACATAAGCAGTTATGACTTAGGCTTGGTCAGTATTGTGTGTGTGTAAGCAGAATTTCTAAAAGCTTTTGCCCTTTGCCAACGCACAGATTCTAATAAAAAAAAAAACAATTTGTTCTCAAGCTTCTTTATTTTTTTGCGAGGGTTAGTTGTCAAACAACCTGCCAAACGAGTTTTGCCAAAAAAAAGTAGTAGAATATATGGATAAGCATGTGTATGTGTGTGCATGTGTATATAATGCTATAACAAACAAACAGGTATTTGCTCATGTATGTATGTGTATGCGTATGTGTATCTACAGGATCTTGCATTGACGCAAAAGCGTTTGACAACAGGTTTACATAAAGTATAATAAAATTATATATCTAATTGATGTTAATTTGTGCACTAAAAGATCTTCCAATTGATGACAAAACTCTCTTACATACATACATATACATATACAGGCATTAATACATACCTACCTACATATATGTCACACCCAGCTGCAACGCCTCCAAAAAAACTCAATCATAATGTTATTTTCATTAGCGGAAGTTCGGGCCCCTTCACCTCTGCCGCTGCTTCTCGCTCTTATACATATCTCTTATATGTACATGCAAACATCACATGCTTATATTTACACACTCGAAAACTTGTTTATTTCGTGCTGTGTAAACCGAATTCTTGAACCACACCTCGCTGAAAATTTGGATGTTGTTTTTGTCAAGTCATAAATATACATTTAATTAAATTATTTAACAATAATCATGCGAAATGCTAATTCAATATGTCTGCTACAGTATCCTCACTCCCTCTCTCGCTCTTGCTCACACTCTCTTCGCATCTTTCCTTTACCCTTCTTTTTTCTTTCTTTCTTTCTTTCTTTTTTTTTTTTTTTTTTTGGCTGCAGCGAACAAAGAAGAAATTAAATTCGGCACGTATAAAAAAAAAAAAGACGGCGAAAGAAAAAAAAAAACACTTGTGCATGCCGCCTCTTTTTTTCGGTATCGAATTATTCATTGTATACATGTGTGTGTGTGTGTGTGTGTGTGCATGTATTTATTTTGAGGTTTTCACAAATTTTTGTGTATTGAGTGTGGTTGTTGCTGTTGCTGTTGCTGCCACGATCCCGGCGACAAAACGAAGCAACAACACGATCCCCCAGTTTGGCAGCAGCAGCAGCAGCAGCAGCAGCTGAAATTTCGACTCTGACTCTGGAAGCTTCACATTTCTTTTTACAAACACACACATACACATACAAATATATACACGTATGTATATGCATGTATGTGTGCGTGTAAACATGTTCACTTTGTTTTCGGATTTCTTTTCTTTACATTTTTCGAAAATACATACGAAAATATAAAATGTATTATCGTCGTCATGAGCTTTTCGTTAGGTTGTTGACCCTTTTGGATGGCGAGCGCGGAATGAGGTTGCTTTGTCGCCGCTTGGACTTGTGCTGAGCTATCGAAAATGTAAATGAAATTTTCGTCATTTTGTAACTGTAATCAACACAAGAAAAAATGCCTAGCATATGCACTATTCTAGATTATTTAACAAGCTCTTTAAAAAAAAAAAGTATGCAATGCAAATTTTGCAACGCACACACACACACACACATACTCATAGGCATGCACATAGAATAACCCTACCTCCAGCTGAACACTGCACGGGCACTGTCAGCGTAGACAGCGACAGAGACAGCGACAGCGACAGCGACGCGACGCTAACGTCAGCTGCAGACAACATACAAAAGCAGCGACAGCAACGCAATCTCACACTCCGCTCAATAACGTTCTCTCACACTCTCTCGCCTGCATATCGCTCGTGTGTTTCGTTCGTCGTTTTGTCATGAACTTGAACTACACGTGGAGGGCGTGCAAGTGTTTTCGACAGCACATTGCTTGGTGGTGGCTAGCGTTTTTACATTGGCTCAGTGTGCGCGCCCATAAGGAGGTTGTGCATGAGTTTTCAACAACCTCAGCCACAAGCAGGCAATGCGCAACTGTCGCTGTGTTTGTGCGTGTGAGCTCGTTTGTGCAGTGAGTAAGCATGTTGTCTTTTGTTGTTCTTATTGCTGTTGTTGTTGCTGTTGCTGTTTCTGATTGCAGGCTGAACAGTGGGTGGATGGGAAGGTGACTGGAAAGCGAGGCTGTTAAATGAAAGGGAACGACATGCACATGGGGGGCTGCTGCTGCTGCGGCTGTTGTTGCTGCTGCTTCTGCTTCTGCCATTGCCATTGCGAAAGTGAAAATGGTGAGGGTTGTTTTTGCTGGCAGCCTTGATTTCCTTTCGCCTTCTACCTTGACATGAAAATATTTAATTTCACCAAACTAACGCAAAAATAAAAAAAGAAAATAAAACAACGTACGAAATATGTAGATTGTTATTACAATGACAAATGGCGTCAGTTTTGTCGATTATCTATTGGAAAAGTTGAGAGTCATGCTGGAATATTAAAGCTATTATTATATTAATTTGCACACGCGCCGTCTAAAGACGGCCGTCCCACCCACCCCCGTACGCTGTCTATTAGAACACGCTCAGCGCTCAAAACGTCGCGTCGCGTCGTTTTGACCTAGGCCAACCGCTATGTGTATGTATGTGTGTGTGTATGTGTATATAATTTGTTGGATTCTTACCCTCTCTCCTTTGCCAACGTCCGTCATTCGTTTGCTCGCTTACACAAAGGTATGAACGCACGCATACATAGACAATAAATAGGCATGCCTATGAATGTGCTTCTGCCTATGCCTGTTTCTGTGTCTGTGTGTGTGTGCTTGCGTTAGTGTTGGTGCTCTCTGCTCTGTGTTTAATCTCATCGTCTAGACCTTCGCAATTTTTATTTGTTTGCGAACACTGGAAGGGCAAATCCTTCAGGTGAAAGGCTTGATTAAATGTATGCGAACACACAATGAAATCTGATGGAGCAAAACTTTTAATTTATATAAATTAGAAAATGAAATACTTGTTGCAGTCGATATTCCAATTGGAAACACAATTCTTCAATTGCTATTCTTATCGGAAATTGCATAATTTCTTTATTTACTTTGGCTGCCGATACATACGGAGTAAGATATCTAACATATTTCTTAGGTTTTGCCCTTTTCTCAAGAGTACAAATAGATTTTATTTCTTTTTCTTCCGAATTGCTACATCATCGAGCAATAAATTAATTATTCTAGGAAATTCCATAAACATTAAGCAAAAAAAAATTCCCAGTCACGCGTTTCTTTCTTAAGTAACATACTGCACGCTTCTGTCTCGTTATCAATATCTTATCGCTCATTAAATTTTTTTTTTTTTTTTACTTTTCTAAAAATTTCCGCAACATAATTTCATTCAATATTAGACAATTTTCGGCTAGACTAAACAAATAATAATAATATGCGATTATCTTATCGGAGCAAAAAATGTTCTTATTAGATATTTGTGTAAGGGATACGCCTGACATATAATGTAAACAAATCACAGTGAGTGAGACAGATAGAGCGCAAGAATGAGACAGCGAATGAGAGAAAAGCTTAAAATTTGCGTCTATTTAAATGTTCATTGACCTCCACAAAAACAAAACAGAAATGAAAACCATGAACAACAACGAGTTGTAGCTATCCATAGACTCCAGTATGTGCAGAGATATGTATCTGAATGTATGTATATGTAAATACATACATACATATATGTTTACTTGTCTTTCCAGAGGTGTGTGCCTCGATCTTTTCCCATTTGTTGAAGCACCTACCAATTGCTTGAGTTGTTTCTGATTTATGCTGCAAAAGTGATTTCAGATCTTAAGTGGATTTTTGATGGGATGTACATATATAGTTGTAGATAATGGGCTATTGACATGAGCTTTAGCTACAAATGATAATATTTATATAAAATTTATAAGACTTTTTGTTTTTATTACTTGAAATCAAGCTATAGACGAGAATTGAGTTGTAAATATAAATCATTTGTAATAATAATTTTTTCTAATTTTTATTTTACTTTATTTAATTCATGAAAACTTAAAAATAAAATATTGATATTGATCAAGTATTAAAAATGATTAAATTTTTAAAATTAAAATATAGAAAACTAAATAATAAATAGATAAATAATTGACTAAAAATTAGATTGAAAATATTACTAAATAATATCTTTATACATCAGATATATACTTAAAATGTATCTAAATACTATCACATAAATGAATTATTCATTAAAAAACTTATCAAAGCTCACATTCTCGTATATTCTAAATGCAGCTTTTCTCATCGCGCCTTCACACTCACTCAATCTTGACCCCTTTTCTCTTTGCTTGCTGCATCTCCTGCTTGCTTACAACTGTGCTTCGCTTTACTGATCTATCCAACAAACTAATCGCGCTCTATCACACACACACACGCACACACTCTCTCTCTCTCTCATGCACGGCTTCTGTTGTTTTGTTTGTGTTTTTTCAAGACCAGTTTCAAAGCGTCGCGCTCCATTTCTGAGCTATCCCAACAAAATAACGGTAAACGGCTTGATTTCATATGAAACATGTGTATAAAGCATTTCACAGAGTTAGAGAGAGATAGAGCGAAAGAGAGAGAGAGCTTGAATAGTAGGGGGAGGGCAAATAGATCTCAACGATCATTGACCGAGCTCTTATTGTGCGCTCGTCGTGCTTTTAACCTCATAAATAGATAAAAGACAAAGTGTGTGTTGTTGTTGTTGTTTTCGGGCTTACCTTCAAAGTGGAAGATAAAGAGAGAAAGACAAAGAGCGAGAGCGAGAGAGAGAGAGAGAGACACACAGATGCATGCATACATACATACGTATTTATATGTATTTAATTTTCGTTTCAACAGACACACGAAAATAGTTTTTGTGTCGAATGTTAATGAACTTTTGCGCCAGTTTAACGAATTGTGTGAGGCAGAGTCCAACAAACACAAACATACAAAGGCACACACACACATACATATAAACATATCTGGTTGCGTGTAAACAACCAAAAAACTTGAAAAAGTTTCTTGAACTTGCTTACAAAAAATGAAAAAAAAAAAAAACGAAAAGAAAATTATTCTTAGTTTTTGGATCTTTCATTCTTTTTTAACGCTTTTCATATTTTGTGTTGTCGAAGTGGTAATAATCATTAGAATTATTTCTTTTGCCTTGGGCTAAGATCGCTGAGAATTGAGTCAAGAAGATGATGAAGAAGAAGAAAGAGTTATAGTTTACATACATACATATTGATTGACATACATATATTGATTTGAATCTCTTGAAGAAATCTAAAAAGAAAATAAATTATAGATAGTCTTATGTGTTTATATATATATGTATATCTATAGATATATTGAAATATTATGTTTAATTATCTATATGTTTTTTTTTTTTTATAATTATTAAATAAATTTTTTACATTTTTACACTTTATTTATATGTATATATTTCTTGTTCATGTAAATAAGTATTATATATTTTATAATCATATATTTTAATATTTGATTTATTTTTTTTTTAAATATTTTTACAATTTGTTTGTAAATAGTTAATGGTTATTTTTTTAATTATGAAAAAATATATAATAATATAATATATTTATATACTTAGTATATATTTAATTATAATATATTTAAAAATATATAATTTATTTTTAGTTATAAATATATGTATTTAAATATTTTATTATATATACATTTTTTAATATTTTAGTTACAAATATATAATTTATTATTGGTTATATTTTAAATTTGTACTAGCTATTCAGTTTTTTATATATTTTTTATTTTGCGCATTTAAAATTGATTTATTTATTTTATATTATTATTTTATTTTTATTGTATGTGTTTTTTTTTTTTTGCCATATTTATTTCGTAGCTTATACTACATATTATTTATTAGAAATATTGAGATTATATTAATTATCAGCTGATGCTATTTATAGCAAATTTGTTATTAGAATTTTGACATGACATGACTGGAAATTTACTATCGAAACTCTCGCCCACTCGCATCGCTTTCTCCCTCATTCTCTGTAATCTCGCAAATGTTCTAAACTATTTTAATGCTATTGCGTTAGGCCCAGTTCATCCAGTCTAGGATCTAATCTAATCAAGGCATATTGCTCTCAATTACTATACTAGTTTAACTGCTTGACTTTTATTATTGTTGTTGAGTATCTACATATATCATAAATATGCACAAATACATAGATATCTGCTCTATTTATATGAAGTATTATGTATTAAATTAAGCATGACTCAGTTGAAATGCCCTTTATCAATATGATTAGATTCCAAAAGTTGATATGAGTCATACATGTGAATTATATTCCAAATTAGAAAGTACTCAGAAACTATTTGTAGTCTCATAAATTGCAATCAGAAATACAAACCAATAAATGTCCCACTCAAGTTTCTAACACTTCACATTCCGTTCATTAACAAATTTCCTCAGAAAAGAACTTGTTAAATTTCCCAATTGCTAATACAGTAGCTCAAGTGGGAAATTGCTCAAATAATTACCCAATCCAAATATTCTATTAGGTATGTAACTCGGAGTAGAATTTCACTCAAATTCCCCCCAATCAGAATTTCCCTTTCGAACTTCTCTCAAATTAGAAACCACTCAAAAAGAAACTCGCTTTTCCAATTGAATGCGCGTCGCGCACTTTTGGGAAATTTGTTCTTCACATCACAGATCAATGGGACGTTTGTTGCTGCTGGTGGTGGTGGCTTTTCGGTCTAGAGTTTGGGTTCTCGACACACTTTTCGGGCAACTCACCCACCAGTCTCCGCTGCACCATCAAACGAATCACATCGCGTGCGGCAATGTGAGCTAACTGCGCAAACGGTTACAACTTCCCTAACTAACTCTTTATATTTGTGTGCGTGTGTGTGTGTGCGTGCGTGTGCGTGTGTGTGCTTGTGCTTTATGTGTGTGTGTGCGTGTGCTTGTCCGTGTTTACGAGTGGAGCTCGAAAATGACAGATTTCTCAATGAACGAAATCCTTAGATCATTTAGAAAAATGCGAATGCAACGGTGCTCAGGCCAAGGCAGTCATTTGATAAACCAACACAATCATCATCGTCATCATCATAACCAACATCATCATCACCATAATCATCATCATCATCAGCAGCAGCAGCAGCAGCAGCAACAACAACAGCCCCAAACATCAACAGTGCAACAATCGAAAGACCTGAAAAAAATTATCAAAATTTTGAAGAAAAATGTTATCAAAGCGAAAATAACGCGCAAAATGAAAATTGTTGTCTAAACAAATAAATGAAAGTGCAACAAATTAAACAAAAATATATATGCAAGATTTATTTACATATATCAAATAAAAAATAAACAAACATTCATTACAAAAAAAATTTAATAATTAAAATTATGTCATAAACGGTTCATGTTTAATTAGACTAAAACTTAAGACTTATGTAAAAACTCAGGACTGATTTACACAAGAACATAATATATATTGATATATATATAAACAGAGTCTGAACTTTCAACTAAACTACCTCAAAGTTTTTACAAAATACCATATACACTAAACTACCTCAAAAAAGAAGTCTAAAAACTTTACTATACTAAGACAAAAAGATCTCCAAGTAAAAGAAATTTTCATATATAAAAAAAAAAAAAACTTTTATGGACTGCTTTTAAAATACATTTTGGACTTTGAACATACAAAAAAATCAGACTGCAAAAATTTTATATTAAAAAACCAAATTTAATAAATAAATCAAACTCAAAATGACTGAACGAAGCAATGAGAAAAAGACTTGGTCAGCCAAGCCGAATTGGATTAAGGATGTGCTAAATAAGTCCGGAACGGATTTGGTGGATATAACCAAAGCTAAGAACAAATCGACGCAAAAGAAAACAAATGCAAAAGGTAAAACAAAAAAGTTCGGAAAGTTCAGGAAAGAAGCCGGAAAAACTTTGAACGTCTCTAGCGCTCCCACTCATCGTACGCCATTTTGTTTTGGTATACACAGTTGTGGAGCGTGCTGACGGATGGGGAAGTTCTATCAAAATAACAAATCAAGAGAGCTACAAAAAGCCGGTTTACCGAGCTTTACGTGATGCAAAAATAGCATACAACAATAATTTCCCTTAAAATTTAGGGAAATTTGATGAAACACCCTATTGCGTATCAGCATTTCCCTCACTCTCTCACGCACTCCTTCTCTCTCTCTCTTTGTTTACCCCTCAAGCTTATGCGTTTTCTTTTTTTCTTTTCGTGAAAACTTGGGCCGGCAATAATAGAAAATTGCGTAGTTCGCTGTGCGTAGGGTGGGTTTTCCTCATGTCACATTGTTAAGGGAGCTGCTCCCCCCCACCCTTAAATGGGTTTTCCCAACCACCCAACAGACCAAAAGAAAATAATAAAAAAAACCGTATGCACGGCTACCTTTTGGGCTTTTGCGTTGTTACTCATCAACGCTTTGTTTCTTCTAAGGAAAATGCGTAATGCAGGTTGTCAAGACCCAAACTAGGGTGGTTCCAACACACGTCCAGAATAGCTCTTAAGCCATCTGGATAGTGTGAAAACCCTTGTCATATGCCTTGCATTGACTATTCAAAGTTCATTGAACACTGAAGATCCTGGGATTTGCTCTTCAGATTGAATGGCTATCATTGTGTTTCGAGAGGTTATCAAAAGAGTCTTACTGAGATATATGTTTTTTTTATATTATAAATAATTGTAATATAGATTATCAAACATGTCATATATTTTTGAGTTAGCTTGGTTAAGCTTCCTTGTTCTTTATTTGATTTGTTTCCTAACTTTTAGCAATATTTTAACTTTTTTAGGACTAAACTATCTATTTTAATTTCTTTCTGTTATAAAAGTCTTTATTTAGACATTTATATTAATTTGATTTTGTTTAAAAATCTTATATTTGTTTTATTTTATTTATTTTTATTTTATTTTTTATTGTCATTTATTTATATTGTATTTTTAGATTTTTTATATAAATTTAAAATTAAAAAAATGTATATCATTAGTTATTGCCTTTCATTTACTTGTTGTTCGATATTTAATAATTTATGCTGATTTAAAAAAAAAAGTATAGAACAATTTTTATTTTATTTCTTTTTTATTTTTATTTGTTTTTATTTTTATTTTATTTTTTAATTTTTTGTCGTATTTTATTTATAAAGTTGTTATTAACATAATTTTATTTTTTAATTTTTCTCTTGTATTATTTTTAATAGATTTTTCCAAGCACAATAAAAATAAATATATAAATAAATAAATATTTTTAAGATAATTGAATGTCTTCTAAGCCGATTGTTCATTAACTTAACGCTTCTTCTTCTTTTTGCTCACCTGCAGATTCATCCACAACCAACATGGTCTACTATCCCGCTAATCAGCTGCTCATAAAGACGGAGCAACCCAGTCAGACGCAATTCTGTCTGCAGACATCACTCACAGCGACAGGCGGTGGTGGCATTGGTGTTGCGCCATCTGGCGGTCAACATGAGCACTATGAGCTACAAACGCTGCAGACGCCACAGCAGCGACAATTGCAACAGCAACAACAACAACAGCAACATCAGCAGCAACATCAGCAGCAACAACAACTTGCCAGCTATCAATTGGTGCTCCAACAACAACAACACGAAAGTATTACAACAACAACAACTGCAGCATCCGCAGCAACAACAGCAGCACAGCAACTGCAACGCATTAAAGCAGAATTACCAAACGCCTATGGTGCAGCAACAGTTGCTGCTGCAACAACAAAATCAACAATTGCCACGCCCCGCAAACCGAACGTCAATAAGCCGCAATTCAAGTGCGAACAGTGCGGCATGACCTTTGGCAGCAAATCCGCCCACACGTCGCACACAAAGTCGCATGCGAAAAACGCCGATCTTGCCATGGGCTTAAAGTCGGGTCTGGGCGGCGGCAGCAATAGTTCAATTTCCAGTTCCAGTTCCAGTTCCGCTTCAGGCACAACGCCACCCATTGAACTGAACGAGTCGGGCCTGCCGCTGGGCATACCAAAGAGTCCGACCATTAAGCCGTTGGCCAATGTGGCCGCTGGAGCCGATCCCTATCAGTGCAATGTGTGCCAAAAGACGTTTGCGGTGCCAGCTCGATTGGTAAGTTGTCAAGGGAGTGGGGTGGGAAAGGGCAGAGAGGGGAGGGGTGTGGAAAAGGATGGGAGAGGGAGCGGGAGCAGGAGGGGCAGAAGGAGAGGGATAACGAGTAGGAGATATTAGATATTGAGGCAAAAAAAGTAAATTTCCTTAATGTCCCTTATATTTCATAATTTCCCAGTGAAATTTCACTAATACTTGATCCTCTCTTCTCTTACAGATTCGCCACTATAGAACGCACACAGGTGAGCGTCCATTTGAGTGCGAGTTCTGCCACAAGCTGTTCAGTGTGAAGGAGAATCTGCAGGTGCATCGGCGCATCCATACGAAGGAGCGACCGTACAAGTGTGAAGTGTGCGAACGGGCATTCGAGCACTCCGGCAAACTGCATCGGCATATGCGCATTCATACGGGCGAACGGCCGCACAAGTGTTCCGTCTGCGAGAAAACGTTCATTCAGTCCGGCCAGCTGGTCATCCACATGCGCACGCACACGGGCGAGAAGCCGTACAAATGCCCGGAGCCGGGCTGCGGCAAGGGATTCACCTGCTCCAAGCAGCTGAAGGTGCACTCACGCACCCATACGGGCGAGAAGCCCTACCATTGTGACATCTGCTTCCGTGACTTTGGCTACAATCATGTGCTCAAGCTGCATCGCGTCCAGCACTATGGGGCCAAGTGCTACAAGTGCACCATTTGCGACGAGACCTTCAAGAACAAGAAGGAGATGGAGGCGCACATCAAAGGCCATGCCAACGAGGTGCCCGAGGATGAGATTGAGGCGGCAGCAGCAGCCGCAGCAGCGCAAACACCAGCTGGATCATCAGCGGGCATGGCCAGTGGTTCGCCATCGTCCATAATTAGCAATTCGGAGAGCAGCAACAATTCGCCGCCCAGTTCACCGCCGGCTGTCAAGAAAGCGCGTCAGCCACGTGGCGGTGCTAAAGCCGTTACAACAACAGTTACAGTTGCTGCTGCACCGCTCTCGCCCAGCTCCGTTTCGTCCACCTACTCGCTGGCTAGCAGTCAGGCATCCACGCCGCCACAGTATCTGGCTACAGTGGATGCACTGAGTCGGGATAGTGGCGTAGCCAGCGCTCAGCTGCTGACCAGCTATGCGGAAGAGGATTTGCCCACAGACCTGAGCATGCAACAGCCGACGACGGCAGCTGCAGCAGCACAGCAGCAGCCACAAATGATCTACTATCAGCCACAGGCGACGTCCAGCCTAGTCGAGCTGCAGACAACGGCAGCGCCAGCTGGCACTGCAGCTGGACTAACCATCAATCCAGCGCTGCTCGAAGCGGCGAGCATAGCGAGACGCGATCACGACGAGGTCATTGACAACGATGAGGATGTGCAGCAGGCTGCCTGGCAAATGATGCAGCTGCGACGTGGACATGCGGCCACAGCACAGTCACAGTCACAGCCACAGCCACAGCCACAGCCACAGTCGCAGTCGCAGTCACAGTCGCAGTTGCAGTCTCAGCCACCAGTTGCATCGCAACCCACTTTACTAGTCAGCGATCTGGCGGCCAACTATGATGATACGCACGAGGCGAATGTGCTGATTGAGCACTTCAAGCGCGGCGATTTGGTGAATCATGGACTGCACAAGGGCTATGTGCCGGTGCCACTCTATGAGTAAGTTAATCCGGATCCCCTAACTGAATTATAGATTATTAATTATTGATCTCATTTGCAGATCCTCCCTGCCCAATCCGGATATAGTGCGTCGCGTTGAGGCGGCCATTGGACTGCGCTCGAGCACCGAGTCACCGGAGCGCAGTTCTTCGCCCGAAAGCGATTCCCTGATGATGGCCGATCGCAATGTGATGACATTGCCGCTGCGCAAGCGTAAGCATTATATGAATGAGGGTGAGGCTAACAATGCAGGAGGCGGCAGCTGCTCTAATAGTGCAGCCGCAGCAGCAGGAGGTGTGGGAGTGGGGGCTGGTGCGGGCAACGAATCAGCTGGTGGAGCAGCGGCTAGTGGTGCTGGCGATGATGCCACAAGCCATGCAGCTGGCTCCAAGGTGATGCGCATGAGCTCCGTCATCCAGTTTGCCAAGGCCTCGTAGTGGGCGTGGCAGCGGCAATCAATCAGCATAAAGACTGTTCAACAAATTCTAACTGAAATTAGTTTTACTTTAAAATAATATGCATGCGCACGCCTTGCATAATTTACCATTTTTTTTTGTTTATTTTTTATTTAGCAGCGAGAAATGCCAAAAGTATTATACAAAAGAAGAAGAGGAAGAGAGCGAAAGAAATGTGTTTTTAAACTAAACTAAAAAATATGAATTATTGTCCTATTACGTTTAAATTGTATACTTTTTAACTATGTGTGGATTTTGTTAAATATTTGTTTTTTCTCTCTCTTTTAAATTTATGTTTTTTAATTTAAGTCAACAATTGCAGCAATTGGCATTGCAATTCTTTTTAATTAAATCAATGATAAACAAAAAGAAACAAATCAAATGAGAAACAATGAATCCAACCATAAGAAAAAGAGAAAAAAAGAAAAGAAAAACAATAATAAGTTACGTTCATAATTGAATACAATTAATTATTTATGCTAATTAAGGCCATATTGGCAGTAATGCAGCAGCAGATGCAGCAGCAGCAAAAGCAGAAGTAACAGCAACTAAATACAATTAATTTACATACATACATACAATACATATAAATAATTCTAAACATATTTATAAATGCAATTATTTAATTATGTAACTAATGCGCGCCCATCAAATTCACTTTATATTATGATTAAGTAAATCATCCAAGCAAAATTTAAATCAATTTGATATGCATTTTATATATTTTATATACAAGCAAATGGAAAACAAAACAAAATTAAAAAAAAAAAAAAAAAGAAAAAAAATATTTGAGACATCAAAATTCACTTAAAACAATTCAATACACTATTTTACTATACGGAGAATAATGAACTGATAAGCAAAGAGCAAGCAAGCATAATTAAGTTAAAATTTAACACACACAACAAAACATTAAATTAACAGAACATAAAAAAACAAAAACAAAAAAAAAAAAAAAACACAATAAGAACAAGAAAAATCGATGTAAAAACGCATAAGTGTGCGCCATAAATAATTTTTTGTACACGCTAAGTAATATACATATAGTTATAAATTGTAGCATGAAATATTACAAGCGCAAGCGAAATAATAATAAAAAAAAAAATAAATTGCGTCAAAATTAAAAAATGACCAATTTAAATCTATTTGGAAAAGGCGGTAAACATAACATAACAGAAAGTTAAGCGTGCCAATTGGGGTAAATATGTCGGCGAATTCAGTGAATGGCATTACAGCGAAGCTTAGTGTTAATCTGGCTACCAATTCAAGCGTGCGTGTTAAAGTTGTGCAAAGTGAAATATGTATATAAGCAGCATATATTCAATACGTTTGCCACACAAAGTATATAGTAATCTCGCAAATGTCAAGTTTTACCTAATTGAGAATCACAATCTTTGCGGGGCAACAAATGTGAAATATTAAACAAAAGGCGCGCTTTTAAGCGTGCTGAAATGACGTTTTACAGCGTGTCTGTTAATTAACATGCGCTTAGTAAATACATATGACACATTCAAATCTATTCACAAGAGGCGGCAAACATAACATTGTAAAGTTAGGCGAGCTGCAAAGTTTCATATTACAGCGGTGTAGTGATCGGCGCGTGTGTTAAATTGTGAAAATATGAATGGAAAAATGAGTTATTATTAAAATTATTCATTGGCATGTCATAAATTTCAAATTTCAGTGCATATTGTAATCTAAGCTCGCGAGGCAAATGTGAAATATTAAGC
The DNA here is from genome assembly GCA_030914385.1 of Drosophila antonietae. Classification (NCBI taxonomy): domain Eukaryota; kingdom Metazoa; phylum Arthropoda; class Insecta; order Diptera; family Drosophilidae; genus Drosophila; species Drosophila antonietae. The sequence continues at coordinate 41,813 of JAUESO010000048.1, read as the reverse complement.
AAAACTCGTGCTGCCAATTGGAGCGCATCGCTGTTAACATGTCGCCTTACAGTGTTTTGGGTCTGTTACCACGCGCACTGCCAATTGGAACAACGCTTTTAACATGTTTCTGAATGCGAATTGCAGTGCAATGAAGTGTTAAGCTCTGTTAATTGAGATGGGGCTTTGCAAAGTACGCGGAAAAATTTAAATAATTTTTAAATGAGCCTAATTAAAGCTTACCCGTACACGTTTTCAACATGATTTACGAGGGCAAATGAGTATGTTAACAATTCAATTTATTTTTAAGGAAATATACAAACTAGTTCGTTATTAATATTCCATTTATTGCTATATAACTGCATTCACCTGATTTATTATTTATTTCTTCTTTTATACAATTAAATATCAATTCGTTTGCAAGTTAATTAATGCTATATATATATGTATATATGTGAATATATATTAACTACAACGGCAAATTTGAGATAGTTGAAGCAAAATTATGATACAATAACGAAAATGACTTTGAGAGAAGTGTACGAGAGAGATAAGGCAGCCGGCACATGTGAAAAAAAAAACAACTACACACTTAAAATAATATTCAGAGGAGGAGGAGATGGGAGGCGGGTGATGTGGCAGGGTGCGGGGTACATTGGCATTCTATTACAAAACTAAATATTGTTTATGAACTAATAATGCAAATTGATTTTGCTGGTCAACCACCAGGCAGACAGTCTCAAATGCCCATATAGGAGCAGGCCACGAACACCGCAAAGATCATCACAATCATAAAGATAATGGCCAACCAGGCGGGAATCGTGCCTGCAAAATGAAAAATGAATGAGCGTATATCGAATATATATTATTTTATATATACTTACGGCGCTGCTGCAGACTGTGTATGCACACTTTATTGTCAACGGAGATGGAGAGCACGGCTGCTTCCGTATCGCTCGAAATGGGCGGACCCTCCTCGTTGGTAATGGGCAGGAATTGCAGCCCGGTCACAAACATCGAGTGAGCATGAGGAATGTGCAGCACACGCTGGAAAAAATATAAGCAAACAATTTATTTATGTAAATCAAAAGACTCTGCTCCACTCACCTGCAGACTGAAGGCTATGTACATGGATACGCTGCCGGAGAACATGGTGCCGACGGCCACAAAGCGTCCATCGTCTCGCACGGCGAGCGAGGCTAAACTCTCATCGATGGGCACCGCTGCACGCAATTGGCCGCTCGCGCAATCCCATTGCTGCAGAAAGCCACGCTGCTTGCCCACCTTGCCCAGCGGATTAGCTATGGTGTAGAGCCGATAGTTGTCCTTTTGCGCCTCCACGGTGCCGTAGCGACAGCGCTTGAATAGATATTTGGCGCCCTCGGGCGTTTGCCATTGCAGCTTGTATTGCTGCTTGCCTGTGGCCAGGTCCCATACAATGCCCTGGGCATCCTTAGAAATGCTCACAATATACTTGGAATCGGGACTAAAGTCCAGATCATCGATTTCCTTTGTGTGCGCCGCCAGCTGCTTGATCAATTGTATCTGGGGAAAGCTCCAGATGCGCAGTTGACCGTCGGTGCCGCCGGTAGCCATCAGTTGACCGTTGCCGCTGATGCGCACCACGCGCTGCAAAGGCTCGGCGTTCTTGAGGAAATCCGTTTGCACCACATCCGCTGCCTGTATATCGAAGCGCAGCCGAAGCAGCTTGTTCAGCAGCTCCTGATCCTGTTGTCTGTTGTTATGGCCATTGGGTAGCGCCTCGACGCCAGAGTGTGCAGCGCCACGCTGACGCACACCATTCTCGTGCGGACGCTCCACGGGCGCTGGCTTCTTATCTTTGTCCGCATCATCCTCCGATTCGATGCGCGGCTGCACATAATACATTTGGCAATGTGCCTCCTGGCCGGCACATAGATAGGCGCGACTACCGCTATTGCGCACAGCGAAATTCATGACCACATTGCCGCCCGTCTCATGCCGGAGCACCTCCTCAGCACAGAAATGGCTGCCATTGTGATAGAGCTCATAGATTTCCTGAAAAGAAAACGAAAATCAAATCAAATAAGAGCAAATACTATTAATTATTTAAAATGCACTATATATTTGTGACACGCACTGCGTTGACCCATTTCAAGCATATTTGACACACTTACAAAGCCATTCGCGACGCCCGATTTGCTGGAGCCGCCGCCGCCGGCGACCAGAATGTGGCGACTGGTCAGCATGTCGACGGCGTAGAGTGGAAAATTGACGCGCGCCAATAACCCATTGCTGGGCCTGCGTGTTGGTGCCATTATCAATAATTAATAATTAATTATGCTTGCTTGTCTTTTGCTTTCTTGTTTTCTATTTCTGTGTCGGTTCTGTTTTTTTATCAGCAGCTCTGAGTCAGGCGCATTTACATGTATGAATGTATTTGACTTAGTTAAATTTGATTGCTTTCAAATGTTAGTTTTCATATCCTAAGTTGCTATGGTTTATTGTTTATTATTTACACTATTTATATTGTTTTTTTAGTAATTTGTTTGTTTGTCGTGTCGCGCTCTACCGTGAAAGCCTGTCTAAAATCCACGTACACTTGACCCGATTCAGACATTCACTGAGCTGCGCAGCTGTTTGACACTCACAACGAAATGTTATGGCCACTGTTAAAATACTCAGTAGGTTATGCAAAGAGAAATTCCGTTACTCTTTACTGTTGTGACGTCACATTTTTATTACTGTTCTGTTATCCTAGCTGAAGTTATGTTTATAGTAACAACAGCTGTTTTCCATCAAACACTTTTCGCGCTGTAACAGTTGATAACCTTTTCGAATATTATATTAAATTATAATTAATTATCAATTGTATATGAAAAATAATGGCGTAACATTCAAGATACAATTACGTTGCTTTACAGACTTTGTTTTAAGAAGTTTCAAATACTTAACAGTTTCGCTCATCTGTAATTGCATTCCTGTTATTTGAACAGAAACAGCTGTTTTCTATCGAAATCCTATCGGTATCTCACAGCCAAAGAGAAACTGCAGTATTGCATTTGTGATTTGCTTGTTGTGTGCTCGCAAGCAAAACAAATAAAAGAATTGATGTACTTTATTTAAGGCAATGACAAGTGTAACAAAAGCTCGTCTAAAGCTGGTGCAAACAAATGATCCACTGGTAGCAAATGATTTGGAAATTGGTCCAATCAAAATTGAGCACGAAACGAGCACAGATGATGAGAGCAACGAGGAGCCGGAGCCGGAGCTGGAGGCGCCAGCGAAGAAAATTCGAATATCCGAGCAGCTGGAGCCAAAGAAGTAAGTTAAGTTAAACTAATAATTAAACCTATCAGCAAGTAGTTCATCCATAGAGACGAAATCTGTTCTCCCTCAAAATGAACATTTTATTTGGGCGCGTTCTTTAAATGATTTTTATCAAAGATAATTGTGATATTCAAGTTAATATAATCAAATTGAAAAATTCAGTGAAAAAATTAAAAAACGTGGTAAAAACTTCTCGCCGGAGGAGGAGTTAACCCTGGTAGAGCTTGTCGAGGAGCGGAACGATGTGCTGAACAACAAGAAATCGGATGCATTTACGTGGAAGCACAAGGAAGAGGTCTGGGCAGAGCTAACTAATAATTTCGTAGCGAAAACCGGAGTTTATCGCGAATGGCGACAACTGCGGGACAAGTATCTGCATATGAAGCGCAGAGCGAAAGTGGAACTGGCCAAGGAGCGAGCGCACAGTCAGCGCATGGGCGGAGGGGAACCAGTTACGCCCATCGTTTCAACTGTTTCCGAAAAAATTGTGGCCATGATCGGAGATGCGACGTTGTGCCTGAAGAAGGCAATGGAGAGTGATGGCTGTGAGTAAGAATAAATTTTAATTGATAAAGGAATTTAGAGAATAAATAAATATACAACAGGTCCGCTGGAAAATGAGCAGAGCTTTGAGGGCGACGAGGATATGATGTATAATTTCGTTGCAGGAGATCAGGATGTAAGCTGAAACTGAAATTGAATTCCGTATAGCCTACATATGTGCATAAACTTAAATTGAAACCCCTGTTAATATTCTAGATAAATGATATAACCGTATCGGAGGACGATCTGACAAGCACGAGTTCCAAGTGGGCAACGTCTAATACGGGCAATGCAGCGCGGCCTTCTATTCTCAAACACAAACTGCCCGACAAAGTTCCTAATCATAAAAGCAGCCTCGATGAGGAGAGATTAAAGCTGCTGCAGCTACAGCAAAATTTCTGTAGATGTGAAAATGAGCGAGCGCAGGAAAAACACGATTTGGAAATGCGTGAAAAGCGCAGCAAACTGGAGGACGAGTCCAGGGAACGTAAACTGCGCATTGAACTCCTGGAGCTCGAGATAAAACAGAAAAAAGCCAAACAGGAGCAGAGTAGACATTTATTTAATTAGTTATAAGTGCAACTGCATAGAAAAAAGACTAAATCTGACTATAGGAAGCTGAAATGTACATTACAAAAATAGACAAATAAATATAAGTACTTTAGTTTAAGTTGTAAAACTATTTGTTTGTCTGTAAAAGATACTTTAATCAAAAACAAAGAAAAAAGTAAGAACCCGCAAATATTTGAACTGTCAATTTAAACATTTTGTCTGCTCTGTTACAGGCACAGCTGACTATTGATAACGGAATCGAACTATCGGAGCTGCACACAGCCAACGAAAAATTGCAATTATGTGAATTTTTTTGATAAACCAGAATTTTCTTCAGTTGAGTTCAGAAGTAAAAGACATAGAATGTCAAGTGTAACTGCTTTAAGATTTCGAACAAACGGATTATCTACTTTTTCTACTTTTTAATTTACTCTCCACACAGTTTACGTAATTTGAATTCTAATATTGGTGCGCACCATTGTCACATCTTCTTCTTATAGTCGTTGCCATTCTCTACACACATAGATTACATTTTTAGTAAGTTGGCATGCCTCAGTCGGCAATAAATAATACAATTTACGGATTATTCTGTTTATGTGTTTAAACGAGCATGGTTTTAACTGTTGAGCTTGGACATTAGATATTAGTTAATTATACTTAGACGTAACAACAATGTTTACCCTTCAACAAAATCAAGATGCTGACAGCATTAAGTTAGAAAATGTTGACATGCAGTTCACAATGGAGCACTTTAAAAATCTTCAGGCCCCAAACAGAATAGAGCAGCAGCAGGAAAGGCTTACTCGATCGGAAATGGCACAGCCTGAACAGCTTGAGCAGCTGGAAACGAGCTACGAAGACACAGAGGTACGACTTCCATATATAAGTTTCAATAATGGAAAGAATAGATATGCGCTGCCAGCTGTCGGTTGAATGAAAATACGCATGGAAAAATGTAATTACTATACAAGTAATTACTGAAGTAGTTACGAGGGTAGTTATAAAAGAATTTAAGCGAACCATACAAATTATTATTCACAAGAGACTTCAAACAAAATAAAATCAACTAAAACAAATACATATAAAAAATATATTAATACAAAATAAAATCATAATTATAATAAAAAAAAATTAAATTAAAAAAATTTAATAAATAATAAATAATAATAAAATAAAATCAACAAAAATAAATGTATATAAATAATACATTTCAACAACAAATAATAATTTAAATTGTTAAACAATTTATTTTCTTTAACAAGTATTTATTTTGAATTTTCAACTATATATTTTTTATTGCTGATTTGTTTTTATTCATTCCCATTTAATATTTTTCTTAAATGATTTATTATTATTATTATTTTTTTTTAATTTAAAACATATTATACATTAGTTATTATTTATTACTTTTGATTTATTATTTAGTATTCTTATGATTGTTTTTAAATTTATTTTCCCTATTGCAAATTTTCATAATTTTATATTGACCCATTGCAACATTGCAAATGATTTAGTTGACCTTCGTTTATATTACCCCACACACACACTACATTCAATTACTTAGCTTAAATGCTTAATTACATTTAATTATTATTGCCATCAAGCAACAACATTCAACATTAACTTTATTTCAATTTCGATTTCGTTTTGTCAATTCCATTGAATTTTTAGTATTCATCCGAAATCGAAATGGAAGCGAATATTCGTAAATCCAAATCGACGCAGCGATTTGCCAGAAGAAATGCACAAAATACTATGAAAACTTATAAAAAGATAGCGAAGTTGCCCGAGGTATTTCGATATTATAGCAATATACAAAGAGTAAGTAATAAACATATATATAGTATACAATATGTATTATTATGTATACATTATATGTATTATATATGTATATAGTATACAATATGTATTATTATTTCAGTTAAAGACTGATTTTTATTGCAGGTAAAGCAGCCGCGTTCCAAATCAGGTGCAATTGTCGCCACCTGCAACGCGTGTGAAACTCGCATCAAAGGCTTCCTCACGGTCACCTCAAATTTCATCAAACATTTGCGTCTGAGGCATGCGAAAATTTACGCTCTCTTCGCTGCCTCGAAAAAATGTACAGAGACAACAACAGACGAGCAGCAGAACGATTCATTCGATCAACGCATCATGTGCTATATAATAGATAATGCTCTGCCCCTGAAAACTGTGGAGACACCCAGTTTCCTTAATCTATTTAAGAATACCAATTTGACTGTGATGAATCAAGTGAAATTGAAATGTCACCTGAATGAGCGTTTCCTGCAAATGTCTAGCAATATTAAGAGTTTGTTGATCAGCCAGAAATACGTTTGCATTACGACAGACATCTGCTCAGATAGCAGCGAGTTTAACTATATCGTTTACAGTTGTCATTGGCTGGATGCGAAGTATCAGAGGCATTCAACTGTATTGGCCTGCAGGCCATTCTCAGGGGATAATGCTCAGGTCTTGGAGATGATAAACAAAATCAATCATGAGTATGAATTTAATAATTTAAAAATTGTGGCAACAATTACAAATTTTAATAGAAAATACACAAAAGCATTTCAAGAATTTGGCATTAAATTGAGAAGAGAAAAGTGCGCCGAAGATAAATCAAATATCGAGGAATTAGGAGAACTCATCAGTAAAGCGTTACCCAATCAAATGGAATGTGCAAGCGAAGTACTCAATCTTGTAGCTTCTACTGATTTCTTGGAATTGCTCTCCTGGGATAAGAACCTAAAGGAACTGCACTTGCAGGTAGGCAAGAAAAAATCCAATAAGAGAAATTATTTAATTCTCTTGACTTTCTTCTTCTAGATCATGGCCAAATGTTGTGCACTGTGGCGTAAATGTTTTTGCTCAGAATCGGCTGAGATTATTGTTGCCGTCTTGGGCGATTCTTTAGTGTGTCCCACGGTAGATCGTTGGTTTTCCATATACGATAGCATCTGCTGCATTTTGTCGCAAAAGGATAAACTTGCTGAGCTCTGCAGTCGTCTGGGTTTGCATAACTCCTGTTTCTCTGCGAACGATTTGCAATATCTTGAGGAATATCGCACTCTAATGACACCCATAGCAACGACAATGAAGTTTTTGGGCATGGAAACTAATTTATACTATGGCTGCTTGATACCCGCACTGACATCGCTTTGCGTTAAGCTGAAGAGAGCCTCAGATCGCTTGGAATTGATCGACTTGAAGGCATTGGCATTTGAGCTACAATTGAAACTGAAGCAACGATTCGTCAACTATATTCAGCTGTCTGCTGAGGCAAATCATGCAATTATTGCATCTGTTCTTTGTCCTGCTATTAAAATGCGTTGGCTCAATGCCTTGGCCAAGGTTTCGTCGGGCCATGAGCAGCGCAGCGCAAGGGAAATTAAAGAAATGATTATTGCAGAGGCTGCACGTCATGCGAAGGGCTCGGAGATGCATGTTAGCCAAAGTGCCATGGATGTGGCTTATACAACGGGCAAGGATGATTTCTATGAATTCGATGAAATGGGTAAACTAAAATAATCTATGATGATATGCATCTATATATATCAGGAATATTTTTCAATTGCACAGATGATGTCGATGAGACACGCGCTTCGGATTTGCCGCAGCCTTCGCCACAGCCAGCTGCTACGAAACTAATAGATGATGCCGAGGCACAGCTTCAGCGTTATTTAAGAGATCCATGCATCACATTTGAGTCGCTCGCAAGGTATCCTCTATTGCAAGACTTTGCATTGAAATATAATACGTCCTTGACTTCGACCCCTGAAGAAGGCCCAATACATGAGCATATTAAGAGATTTAACCAAATGCCTGATGTAGCAGATTATTCAGTAGAAAAACTAATCTTATTAAAGGTTAACTCTAATTATTAAGCAGTGTGTAATTATTGTGCTTGTGTAATTTGAAAAGTTACTACTAGTAACAAACTTATGCATCAATTCCAATTCAAAGATTCGCTCCAATTTAAGTTAAAGTTCTAAAACTAAGACAAATCGAATTTGTAATTAAATTTCAATTGAGAATAGCATTTCAATTCCAATTGAATGAAATGATTATTGCTAAAATAAATCAAAATTTAACTTATTTGTTTCCAATTCAGAAATCAATTCCAATTGGAATCCCAATTCAGAGTAGCATTCCAGTTAAAATTTATAATTTAGTTTCATTGAATCGCCACGATTTGTTTTTCTACTGAAAGTAGTAGCTATACTTTTTCTTAAATATATATATATTTTATTTGAAAACTTTGCGAAAGCCATCAAAAAAGTATGAAAAAAAAAATCACAAATCAAACAAATGTCGAAAATTTCCAATAATTTGCCATTCACAATTCTGCTCCATCACGTTTAATGCCAATCGCAGCGATCGAGCACCTCAGCTATTCACAATAGTATTTGCACGCGTTGCAGTTGTAAATAAAATTTGAAGTTAATGGTGAAATCCTAATTGGAAAAGAGCGCGAAAAAGAAATTCCGTATCAGACAATGCCGAAGCAAATGTCCACTCCCAGCAAGAAGGAAATTAAGGACGACAAGAATGCGACACAATCGAAATTAGTAAATGCAGGCGCACCGGCGCCAATGAAAATCGAGGTTAATTTAAATGAAATGACAAAGAAAGCACGGAAACGCTTAAGAGATGCAATTGCCAAGGAGACGTCGAAGGTAAACAACCGCAAGTTAGCTTCAACCAAAGCGCCGAAGAGAACAAAGCAGAGAGCTAAAGCAGCTGCAGTAGTAACCACAAAAACAACAACAAAGATTGCGCCAAACTGCAATCCCAATGGGAATACAAAGTCACTTTCCAATGTTCCAGGTTCCAGAGCGAATTCTAGCAAAATCTCAAATTCCAATCAGGGCAGCAATCAAGTGCAACTTGCTTTCATAGCATCGAAGAGATCGCCACCGTTGACAGATAAACAAATGGCACGACTGCAGGACGCCATATTGGAAGTAACTGTAAATAACAAAACAAATTTACGCCCGCAATACGACGACTGTATAGCGCAGTCGGAGTGGCTGCTGCTCGTGTGCGCCAATAAGAAGACGGCAAACTGGATTAAAGATCATTTTAATTTGATACGCAAGCGAAGTAAACTGGAAATCGATTTGCTGGAAGAGAATCAAATACCGCGCAATATTATTGAAGGCTATTTTCCGAATAGTGCGCATTTGTCGGATGATAAAGTGTTGGCATTGATAACTGCACAAAATTCCATTCAAACACAACTATGGAGAGTTTTACGTCGCACTGTGAATGGCACCACGCTGCACTTATCGATAGCTATCGATGGAAACTCAAAGCAAACGCTCACTGCACGCGGCGGTAATATTTGTTATTGCTTTGGCCGAATCTGCTTGAATCTTAATAATTATACAGCTGATATCACCTGTACGAGTATTCAATCGACGCAGCATCAGCAGAATGATAGTAAATTAAATTTACATAACAATATATCTAGTAGTGAATGGAATTTGATTATGCATCAATTGGATTCGGTTTTCGATGGTCCCAATTATGGGCGCACTCCCAATAATAGCATTTGTGATTGGAATCATCCACCAGTCAACTGGGAATGCAATGGGCAGCTGTAAGAGATTTGATTCAAGTAAGTTTTCAAACTTTTTTTACTAAATGTTGTTAAATTAATATAGCTTAATTTTAGGAAATTATATTCTCAAACGACAGTTGTTGGACGACTCACAGAAATAAAAAAAAAAAAATCGTTAAGTTTTATAATATTCATAAGCAAGTCTATTAGCTTATAAATTAATTGACAAATTACCTAACCACTGGACAGAAATTTGTGAAATTCCGTTTTGTTATTATTTTTTTCTTTCTATTATATATAGAAATTTTCAGAGTTTTGATATTGAAATAAATTGCAATTATATTTTCATTGAATTTTTAAATAAAAAAAAAAAATTTGAAATAAATTCAATTGAGAAAGATATTTTAATTTGAATTCTAATGTCGGGCTTAATGTAATCTAATACCAGCAAAGGTCTTGTGAATCCAAAAATCTTGAGCGAATTGTGGAGTTTCATCCACACCAATCAGGCATCCAATCTGGATAAGCTGACCAAGCAACTGTTGAAGACGGCTGACAAATTCAAACTTGCGAAAGGACGTGCCATAGAGTATATTAACATGAATATGGATATGGATAAAGCAGCAGAGGTTGGCACGATTTGTCGCAAATCAATCCTCAACTGGTATCCTATCAAGCACTGAAATTGAAATCGTTGGCAATTATCGCGGTGCGTTCAGAATTATAGTAAATATTCATGCGAGAAATATGGATGATTGTAACGAGATTGTTATTATATACACATATTATTATATTACGTTATTGCAAATTTTATATTTTAATAAGTAAATGAAATTATTTCATATAAATATATGTATTTACATATTAAGATGAATCGGTTTTCTCATATTAATTTTTTTTTCACTACACAATAATAATAACAGTAATAACAACTACATATTTTTATTTGAGTTAACTTTTTCTCTTTCTATTTTTATCTGTCTTATATTTTTATTTTGTGTTCTCATATTTTTACTTGATTTAATTATTTAACTTTCTATTTTATTTTGCTTTACTTATATGTATTTAATTTGTATCATTTGTTATTTTGGATTTTAATTGTATATTGAATTTAATAGTATTTTGTATTAATTTCTTAAATCTTTGTACACATATTTTTGCTTTCAATTGATTGATTAACAAAAATGATTTTTTTTACTTTATTTGCATATTAATATTACATATTTTTACCAAAGTTCTTTTTACATTTTCGTATACAACAAATGCTATCCTTTTCTATCTTATTCACTTAATCTACATTATTCTTGCATGATCACATATCTTGCTCTCTCGCTTCCTCTATCTCCACGCTCATTGCCAAACTAATGCATTCATTTAAGTACATATGTACATCTGTATTTACGTATTCAATATTGATAATCAACATTCACGCACACACGCAAGCTAGATTGAGTGTATGCGAAAATGTACCCTCTCTGCAAGGCATTATATGTATATACTCTACCTGCTTAGCTAAACAATACATATGTATGTATGTAAGTATATATTTTCAGGCAACAGTTCCAATCAGAACTCAAAACCCGGATGGGGACGCGCTGCATTGAGATTCGCCTTGAACCAGTGCCAAATAAGGCGTAGCAGACGCTGATCTCGGGTGGCAATATTTAATGCCAGCAGTGCACATTGTATGTCAATTACAGTTTTTATTGCCTACCATTCTTTCTTGTTGTTGCTGGTGTTGTTGTTGTTGTTTGAATGTGAATCAGCTGCGGGCAGCATCTTTGTTTCAAGCGGCGCTTTGCTTTCTGCTTTTGTTCAGCCGCAAAAGGTGAAACGGGGCGAACAAAGCAAAGCTTCAACTTCCCTCTCTCTCTCTCTATCGCTCGTTGACGCCGCCAGCGGACAGCGTAATTAATAAATAAGAAAGAAAAAAAAATGCAAATTGAACGCATGTTTTTTTTACGACCGCCAAGTGAAAATGAAAATTGTCGCGCAATTTGTTTTGACGCTCTACAGCGAGATAACGTCTGTCTACGCACCTAAACATGTTTAAAAGTGGCGACACGCCCCCTCCTCTGCCTCTTAGCTCGGGTTGCTGCTGTGCGTATGCGCGATTTCAAGTTTTACAGCGATTCGATCAAATTTCACTTTTTATGTGATCTCAATTTGATGTGTCTAACAGACTTACACACAAACACACACACACACATACTCTATGTGGCTGCAGTAAATTTCAACTGTGTTGACCTCTCGAATCTAATGAGAAAGAAGAAAGGTAAATTAATTGAGGCGTTGGGCGTGTAGGTGGAAAATTTCGCTGGCACTTTATTTTGTGTTTTTGTTAAAAATTTGTTTTTATTTTTAGCGTGGGTCTCAGCTTATTAAGTCTTAATGCTTTTGAGTTCAGTGCACTTACGCTGTCATCATACATATATTATACATACATACATTTGTAAGTATAGAAACAACAGTTATCTCTAGTCTAAACGCACTCTGCCTTACATGCGTACATACATACATATGTACATACATATGTACATATATTGATTTATAGCCCAACAGACGGTCATGGCTGCATTAACAGATAAGCTAGTTTAAAAAGTCACTCAATTCTTCTCGCTCACTTACTCTCTTACCTACCTACACACACACATACATATTATTTTCTGCAATTCGAATCTAAACTAAGCGGATGATTTCATTAAAACAACAACAAGAGCGGAATAGCAATACAAAGGAAATACCCCAATTGAGCTGTGTGATGTTTGTCTACGCTGCCAAAAATAATGCTCAACACCTTAACTCGCTCTCTCTTTGCCCCTTGGCATTCGTTTTACCCTATGAGCGCCATGTACCGGTTTGCCTAACAACGGTTTTTACTTTAAAATACTTTTTGAATTTTAACCGCTTGTGGCGAACAACAAAAAAGTGTCACAATTGTCATCTCACTCGCACTCATTTCTTCAAACGAGCAAAACTCGCCTGGAGCAGCTTCCCTTAGCGCAAAAATAATAAAAAAAAAAACAAGGTGAAGAGCACAGCTGTCAATGTCGCACTGTGGATCACAATTAAATTACGAGTCTTAAAGTACTAAATTAAATTTATTTTAAAAAGGTATTTAATGATAATTATTTAATATGTAATATGTTTAGTTCATCTATGTTAAAATTTTATATATATGGTAAATATTATGTGTTTCATTGCATTATGACTTCACTTGCATTACATATTTATTTTACGTTGCCCATTGTGCCGCTTCTCCTGCGATCGACTACAAAGCAGCCTGGTGGGCGCCGCAGTCGTTCAGTCGTTAAACTTGCGCCAACACGATCGTTACATAGCGCTGTGCGCCGCAATAAAATAAAGTTCGAAGAGTGCAAGTGGATAAAAAAAAGAGTGCAGCTCAATAAATTTAGTTTGTTTTAAAGTGAACCCATAAAGAAGTTATTTTATTTTGGATGTCATATTAAGGTGTCTGTGGGATATTCTGTGAATATTTGTAGTTAATAAATCTGGTAAGTACCAACAAAAATAAAAAAGAGCAGCAGCAATTGGAAACTGGAAAGAGATTTATCCGGTTCGTTGCAGTCCCTTTTTCTGCTTTCTGCTGCTGGGCAATTGCAATAGCAAAGGCAACAGCAACAACAATTACAGCTGCAAAACGCCGACGCCAATAACTTTGCAGCTCTTTACAATTCAATGTTGTAGTTGTTGTTGTTGGCTTTGCTGTCGTTGCCCCTGACAGCAGGCGCTGCTTTTTCCTTTTCCTTTTTGGCCCACGCTTTGTTGCTTCCAATTTCCAATGCAGTTCTTTCCTCTGTTGTTGCTGTCGCTGTTGCTCTGCCTATTTTATAGTAATGAGCGAGTGCTTGTTATAGCTGCCGGCCTGTCACTCTTCTTATTGGCATTGCTCTTTGTTTGCCGTTGTTTAGTTGTTGGCTCTTCCTTGTGCTGTGTTTTTGTACTTTTTTTTTCAGCAAGGGCGTATTTCTAGAGTGTTTTATGCATTTCGCTTTAGGCTGTGGGCAGTTTTTGTAACGGAGCAGCGTATGTGCTAAACGAGTGGTGTTTAATTGGTTAATTTATGTTCACCTTATTCTTTATTCTTTCAATTATTAATAAATAAATTACTTTATTTGTTTAGGAAATCATCATACATAAATATAACTAATATAATTCTGCATTAAAAAAAAAATTCGCTTTTGAGTTTTTTGGCTGTAATTTTGTTTGTAATGTAGATCTTTCTGCTATAAATTAATATAATATATTATAACATAGCATCTGCTGTTCCAATGCCAAAAGTTGATGTTTCACTTAGAATTTACTAAATATTTTTTAAAGCTTCCCCTGCTGCGTGTGCCAAATTGGTTAAAAACATTTATTATTCAGTTTTATAGCTAAAATATACAAATTTCGTTCGTCGAAAATTTTTTAGTTAAGGTACAATAAAATAACGAAATATTTCGATTTCTTATCTGCTATATTTTAAAAAATTTTCCTTATTTCTTTTTTAATTTATTTTCATTCACAGTAACCAGTCTTTATCTTATTTTTCGTATAATTCCCAAACACAACAATAACAACAACAATGGAGACCACTACCGTTAACAACGAAGGTAAGTTCTTGACTTTTTTTTTTATATTTTCCACACTTCTTGCAAGTGTGTGTCGTATTATGAATTTTCCTTTGACCGTTTTTAGCTTAAATTCTTTTTTTTTTATTATTTTGTTCTTTGTTTACGTTTTGTGATTTCTTAGTGCGAGCTGAACAACAATTATTTTGAATTCCACTTTAGCTGTCCCACAACACAAGTTCGCTATTCAATTCTCTTTTTTATAGTGTGGGCGGAACAAAAGATGCCACGCCTCGTTGCGTTGCAGATGGGAGTTGTTGGAATACTCTATCAATGGCCATTTTGAACTACGCTCAGATCCTACTGCATTGAGAATCATAGCAGCTTCAATTTATCTGAGATGAAAAGTGCATATATATATATATATATATATAACTTTTGTAAAGGGTATTTTAATCTGTGGTACTACACACACACATAACGGCGCTTTCTTGTTTTTAGTTTAGTTTTTAGCCAGCCAAGGGCTGTGCTGCTGCATTTGCATAGCAATCATAAAAATGCAAGGCAAATAAAATGAAATTCATGCGCTGTGCACTTTTTGGCATTAAGCTGCATTGTGTTGTGTGGTAAAAGTATCTGCTAGATGCAAAATGCTATGCAAAACGATGGCTCCGCAATTGCAGTTGCTGCAACTGGCACTGCTGCTGCTGCTGTTGCTGCTTGTTGCAAGTCGAGTGGCATAGATTACGCGCTATTGTAGCCTAAATACGTTGAATGCGCATTCAACGGATGTACGACTACAACAAACTGCGCAAATATCTCTCTAAAGCGTCTGCTCGCTTGCGTAAAGTTGCAACTGAATCTGGTATGGTGCGGGGTTAAAAAAAAAAAAATACAAACTCCCACAGTCATCCCTCCACTGACGGCCACCGGTAGTGCTATTGTGACAAGTTTATTGGAAATGACGTGAAGTGCTTAGGATGTCTCTTGCCTCTCGCTTGGCTTGTCTTCGCATTATTATCTATGCCTGCCTTCCTGCTCCACGCTCTACGCTCCACGCTCTACCTTGCATTGAAAATATTGTATAGATATATGTATATATAAGTAAATGCACAGATTTGCTGCCAAAGGCGTTGTTATTATCATGAAACTTTCTGCTGAGTGCTACATCGTTTAGCTGAGAGTGAGCTTGGAAAGCTGACGCAATATCTATAGGAAAAGGTTAGATAACTTAAATATTATCCAATTGTCACTGAATAGCTGTGTAATGTATGATTCAGCTTTTTCTATTGTAACTCTTAGATAATGTCTTGCAATTAAATGTTGTACAAGTGCAAAAGGTAGTTCTGCAAAGAAATATGACACATTAGATAACTTATATAATCTTATCTCGCCGTAGAAGATATCACAGCAAATTGATTGTAACAATTAGCTAATTGACATGGTGTAAGGCCTCTTTGAGGTATATTTTTGTTAGATGGGATTTTATCTCTTTGTATCTATAAGTTACATTTGCTTGTGTCTATGGACTACTTCTAATTGTATCTTTAAGATATTTCTAAAATTAAAGATGACCATTAACAATAATAGTAAATATATATAATATATTAATCTTTATTACTATAGAAGATATTTTCTATTGAAATATTTCAGCGCCAAGTTTAGTTATACACTAAAATAGTTTTATCTTTAACATCATCTATAAATTGTATAGCAGTCAAACTCTGCCAGACTGCGAATATTTGTTGCGCTGCTTTACGCCCTTTTTTTCTTGGGGCATTCAAAATTTTCTATGTGCCAGACTTTTGTAAAGTGTCTGGCATTCATTGTTGCTTGTTAACTGTTGCCAGTTGCCAGTTGCCAGTTGCCTATTGCAGACGGTTGTTGCACTTGCAGTTAATGCACTCAACGTGCTCGTTAGCTACCTGTTAGGTCTAATGGCATGCAAATCTTTGTCGGCAGTTCCGCTACCGGGTCAAAATACCTAACCAAAACTTACTTAGTGACACAGCTACACCTACACAGCCACACACACACACACACACCACACCAAACACACACACACACACACTTAGCCAGTGTCGTCTGGCAGTTGCAGTTTGATTAAACTATTTCCATTGATTGTCAAGTTTGGTTTCGAAAAACTAAACTGCCGTAAAAATTGATTGCTTTGGGAGTAACTTTTTTGCCCAAGGTTCAAGTTGGGCAATGTGAAAGCAAAATAAATTTGTCTTGCAATTTATTGTCGTTTGTTTGTGTGTATTTCAAAGTTGGAAGTTCATGCAGTTTATTTTGTCCAGACTCTCTGAAATAAAGACGCATTTTCCTAAGCTCTATTGAGCAATTGCATTGCAACTTTTCATCTCAACTTGGAATTTGATTTGAATTGATTTGCCAACTTCAGCAACAACAAAGCAACTTCTACTTCCTCATCATCTTCATCAGATGACGCTTGAAATATCTTTACCCTCAAAATAGGTCAGTCAGCGTGCATATCTAAAATTGTATGCATACCTGAGTGGAAGGTGCTGCGAGCACTAAATTAAGATGACAGCCCATTGATAGGCTTGGTAAATAGAGGTTGATGTGGATTAGAGATGCGCTAGCCAGCTACGATAAAATGCTGCTCATAATATATACAGAATATTTGTGAAAAAAAAATGCTTGAAATATAACTAAAAATCATACAAAATTATAATATAAATATAAAAAAAAAATATATATATATATAAAACATTTTATTTGAAATTAAATAAAAATTGTAAAATTAAAAATATTATAAACTTCTTATTATTTAATATATGATATCGATGTATATAATAAGAAATTACTTAAATAGAAAAATAAAATTTCAATAAAAAACAAAAATTATTTAAATAGAAAAATAAAATTTCAATTAAAAACAAAAATAAAAAATTTTAAAAATAAAATCTTAATAGCTTGAAATAAACAAATTCTCTATTATTATATAAAAATTAAAATTTCAAATATAAATTTAAAATTCTAAAAGAAATTAAAAAACATTCTTACGCAAATATTTATAAATATAAAAAAAAAAATGGAAATTAATTTTTATAAAATAAAAAAAATATACAATAATATTATTATTATTATCATAAAATGAGTATTTAAATATAAAACAATCAATTGAAAAAATTAAAACAAAAATAAAATTTCTTAATTTTTAATTTTCTTTTTAAAATATTTAAAAATGTAATGGTAAGTAAATACTGATTATAAACAATTAAACATTTTTTTTTAATATTACAAATCTATCATTTTATTGCATGATAAGACTTTGTATATTTGAACTAACTTACCACTGAAGCAATAATAAAATAAAATAAATAAAATAAAATATTTTAAAAATTATTTTTTAAGAAAACTTTTTTTTTTGGGAAATTCTGTTTCAATTTCTGTTCAATGTATTTCCTTTAACGAGTTCAAACTCACAATTGCTGTACACCATTTCATTTTCTACGCAAGACACAGTTGGCAGTCACAGTTTGCAGTCGCAGTCACATTATTAGCTGTGTCACAGTTCCTATTGCATTTGACATCATCCTTGAGCTGATTCTAGTCGCTGACTTGCGTTCTAAAATATGCATGTCCGTAAGTAGGCAACAGTTTTTACGTGCGGGGCACGTACATCGCTTGAATTTATTATTGTCTGCCACCCATATGGTAATATACTGTATTTGTATGCGTGTTCACACACAGAGACGCAGACAACACACGGACATTTCTTTCTTTTTTTTTTTTTTGTGGGCGGCATTAATGATTATGCCAGTTCCTGTTTGACAAAGTTATCCCATTTTGGGACAAGCCGCGATAATCACGTGTAAATTACTCTGAGACACACGCACACGAAGAGAAACCCTTGGGATCAACAAACATAGAGAAAGTGGAGGGGGAGTATGAAGAGAAAATCCCAGAATTTACCACCCCGCTTAAAATGTTGCCCTGCTTTTATATATTTTACGTATTTGACTTTTCAATTTGCCGACTTTGCCGAAATTGGGCGCTTATTAAAAAGTCATTTTGTTATGCATGACAAAAAGTTGGACACAGCTTTGCTTGGGCTTTCAACATAATTTTATGAGCCAAAAAACGCGCTGGCAAATAGGCCACAGCGTCGTGCCAGTTTTCTTCTTCTTCTGTTTTTGCTGTCTAGGATGTAGAGGTAGACAGAATTCAGCTTATGAATAAAGAAAGAGGAAAAATAACATGCTACGAAAAGTCTGTTATTGAAAGCGGATAAAGTCTTCGAGAGTATACTGTAATACTGTTATACAATTATACTCTTACATTGATATATATGTTATATAGTAGCTTTTATATGCTGCTTAAGCAATACATTACTGTTATACAGATATACAGCTGCCCTATACAACGCAGTTATGTAGCTGTAATGTTATACTGTATTACATTTATACTGTTATACAATTAAACAGTTCTACTATTATGCAGCCAGACTTAATTCATTATTTTAAGTTTATTTCTAAAGGGCCAGCTTGCAAAACGGTTAACAGTTATCGGCTAGCGATTTACACCTCAAGCATTTTAACCAGTTTCGATTTACAACTCACACTTAATTGTGAGAATCGCCTAGAGCGGTGCTTACTTAAATCTTCTTTTGCTGCTCTCGATTTGCTACCATTTCACGACCGTTGCCTTTTTTATGTCTTTTACCAAACTAGCAATACGTATTAAGACATTTCGCAGCTCATAAAATGAATGCTTTAAGTTTTATGGCGTAGATCTTGGCAAATAGTCAAGTTTGAAGAGCTCGAGCGACATGAAAGCTATTTAAAGCTGTGAAGCATGAAAATTGCCTTAGATGCTAGATATACCATGTACACATATCTATATTTGTGCGTATATTAAACAGGGGGCAGCAGTTAGAATCCCCTATTATCGGATAGCCAACTATTTGCTAGCACAATACGTATTTCGTGTATTGTTTGTGTCTATCTGCTGAAACAAGAACATAAATTGAATTACTTTTTTGGGCTAGTACTTGTAAGAATACGAATGTAAGACAAATCAAAAAATGTATATAAAGAAAAAAGTGATGGACTATGGGAATACCCTGTTAAATAGCGATAGACAATATATAAAGTCATCATTAAATCAAATTGAATAAAAAATGATTAATTAAAAATCATTATAGATTTATAAATAATAATATTAAAATATATGAAAAAACAAAAGTTCAAAAATCATAAAAATACATAAATAATATATGTACTATAAAATTAATCATAAAGGATTCTAAAATATAAAATATAAACAATTTTGGGTTTTTCTAGCTTCTTCTATTAAAATGTTTCCTTGTTTATTCAATTGTTTTAAACGTGTAATACAATAATTTAATATTAAAAATATTAAGGTCAAAATTATTATTAATTCTAATTTGATATATATTAAGTATTTGATATATATTAAATATTTGATATATATTAAATTTAAGTTAATAAACAAATACTAGAATATTTTATCTATTTGAAAAAATATAACAAAATATTGATTTACATACATTATTTATACTATTTATATATATTTTGTATTATTATTTACATTAATTTATATTTAAATATTTATTCATGAGCTAACTCAAGTTATAAGCCCGTCTTGCCTAGAGTGGCTACAGGGTATGACAGGAACAAGAAGTGTAGGACAACTACGCACAAGATGTAGGCAAGTACATGCTTATATAAAGAAGATGTACATACATATATGTACATACATATACATACATATATAAATGTATATATATATAACATATTTGTATAAATAATTATCTATTCCGGTCATGTCGAGCCAAAGGAAAAGATAGACAGAGTGAGAGAGCAAGTGAGAGATAGATAGAGAGAGATAGAGAGATATAGAGTGAGAGAGAAAGGAAGCTAAGAGGGTGACGCACAAAATGTCAACGTCGCAAACAACGTCGCCGTGTCTAACTAGAGCGAGATGGCATGTTGCGCTAATGCCGTTAGACAGAGACAGCCCCAGCCGACAGCTTGGAAAGGATGCACGGACAACTCATTTGCAATGCCTAACGCATCTTTGTGAGTGAAGCAGGTTAGCAGTGAAGTGAAAATGGAGGAAATGGTAAATGTTAAATAGGAAACTGCACTGACTAAACCAACTTTTGCCTTTGCAGTAGTTTTTGCACAATTTCTAATTATGTTTTTCTCGTGACTTTTTGAGGTTAGGTCGGAGCAAGCAATACATGTCTCTCAGCATAAGTATTTCAGCTTCATTTGTTGTTTTTAAAGGGGTGGGGGAGGGGTAGGAAGGAATATGTGGTCATGCGGTCGCATGTGTCATGTGACTGTCTATCTGTAACCTTTTGGGAAGCTGGTTTGTTGAATAGAGTAAAGTAGATGGGAGTTCTCGGATTTTAACTTATGTTAATGAGATTTAAGGTATTTTCTTTAAGGATATTTAGATCTAAACTCAATTGCTTAATTTTATTTAAATTATATATTTTTCTTCAGTTTTTGATTTAATTAGAAACAAAATTATTAAACGCGAATATGTAAACTAAAATATACAACTTTAAAAAATCATTTTGCTTTGGATAATTTTCTTTATTTTTAATTTAGAGCAATTTAATATACTTTAACTGAATCCTGAATCCTGAATCGTTTCTAGCAGCTTTGCTTCTTTAGATTGAGTGAAATCTTTTTCAAGCGCGAAAAGAGTTTAAGAAAAACAGAGCTATCAACAATTTAAAACTACACTTGTCTAGGGTATCATCTAGTTTAGCGGGTCTCTCTTTTAAGTAATTTCCTTGCAAAGTTTTTGTTGCTTCAACTGTTGTGGCAGCAGCAACTGGTTGTTGCCTGTCACTTTGATGCCGCCGCATCCTGAGCCTGGATAAAACTTTGATTACTCTCACCCAGAAGGGCAGAAGAGACGAGGGTAGGCTGACTGCCTAGTCAGGCAGACAATCAACAGATTTCTTGCTGATTATGCGCTGCCTGCAGAAAATAAGCAACGCACTACCCTCTCAATCACAATTCACACACACACAGACACATATGTGAAATATCTCTCTCTCTCTCTGTCTCTGTGTGTGTACGTAAAAAGTTCCATTAAAGACAAGCTCCCAAGTGTTTTATGGGTATATGCATGTGCTTTGATTATATTGTATGTACAAAGAGAGATATAGATGTGTGTGTGTGTGTGTGTGTGTGTGTAGGTGTATTAGCTAATATATGCGTATTTGTGTGCATGTATCTCATTGTATATCTTAACAGCTAACACCCGCAGCTTATAGCTACACTGATTGGTTGACTGGGTATATGCATTTTGTTGGCAGATATGCGAGATAGATGTATTTACATGTTTTTATTTAAGAAAATAATTTATATATCTAACTAATATTTAACTGTATATTAACATTTTAATAATTAACATTTTAATATTAAGAAACTTATATATATTTATTTATATATTTTTTTATTATTTTTTTATTTATTTATAAATTGATTTATATATTTATTTTTTTATTATTTATTTATTTTTTGTTTTATTTATATACTTTTACTATACTATAAAAAATCTATTTATATTTATTTGAAAGGAATGTTAACAAATCGAGTGAAAATGTTCAATAAAGCTAAAACATGAATAAGGCCAAAATGAAATTATTTAAATATCTAATATAAAAGATTTTATTAATTAAAATCAAATTTCTTTAGGGTATTAACATTTCGTGCCCTGATTTGCCTGAACTTCTTCTTGTTGTTCGTGCTAAATTCTAATGATGTTCATTATTTAATACAAGATAAACGCTACGTGTTTAGACTTGGCAAAATGTGATTTCCCCGCATAATATATAGTATATATGTGGGTCAAGTGTGAAAATTGTCATGAATTGCACTCAATGGTAATGCGTACTAGATTAGCTAGACTTACCTAGCCTAGGTACTTATTAAAGAGAGCGAAATGCTGATGTGGCATATACATATATATAGTTGGCTATACTTCAATCATTTTTGCTCTGCCATTACCTTGACCCAAACCAGACAGAGAGAGAGAGATATTTGCTCGTTCGTGTTGTCCCCCTTTTCGCCTAATGCTCAATTAATGACATATAAATGCAGCGACGTAAATGTCCAAACCATAAACACGACAGCAGGCAACGTTTCGATGGGGGAGTTTTTTCGGTCAACAGCAATCAAATGGTCATAAATTCAGCACAATTGTCGTAAAAGTCCACGGGTTCAAACTCAAACTCAAGCTCGAACTCAAACTCGAGCTCGAAATACACATTTTCGTCCCACCTGCGCACACACACACACACACACGCAGACACACACACACAACGATTGCTAAGGGTAATTACAAAACCATAACGCGCAAATGTCACCGCAAAATGTGCGGTGAATATTTTCAGCCTGACCAACAGAAACCATCCCATTATATTCACCACCATAGCCATCATCATCATCATCATCATCATTATTATCATTATTATTATTATCATTCTTTTGCTTCTGGGGCAAATGGTGCGTTGAAGCAAATCGTTTGTCGTATTTGTATTGCATAATTTTGGTTTCGTTTTTTTTTTTTTTTTTTTTTTTTTGGGCACAGCGCGTGTTAGCTTGAATTGTGCGAATTTTGTAAATCGCTTTGTTATATACCCTGTAAATTGGGCAAGAGACGCGAAATGTGGTTTTAATGTGAGAAGAATTGCTGAGTAGTCTGAAATGTCTGCAATAGATGATTTGAGTTTAATTTGAATGCCCTAGAATAGTTAGAAGACTAAAGAAGATTTTTAATCTTCTAATAAAAAAAAAAAATAAATAAAATAAATAAATAAACAAATAAATAAATAAATAAATAAATAAAATAAATAAATAAACAAATAAATAAATAAACAAATAAATAAATAAATAAATAAATATATAAATAAATAAATATATAAATAAATAAATAAGTAAATAAAATAAATAAAAAATAAAAAATATATAAGTAATAATAAAATAACGAAAAAAAAATATTCCATATTTTATTTAATAAAATCTCTCTTTAATTCTTATTACATTTTTTTTTGTTTATTAATATTTTAATTTCAGCAGCAATTAGAAACCATCTAATATAAAAAAACTTCTACAAAATATTTAAAAAAAATGTTGACCTAAGAAATGTTTTATTCTGAAATTCCAATTTGATTTTTGCTTGATTAGTAGAGCTCATAGACTGCTTATATATTTAAAATAAAATTAATATAAATAATACATTACTAAATATTAATTCTAATTTAAATCAATATTTTTTATTAAACCTTTTTTTTCTTTTTATAAAAAAATTCTTTGTTATTCATATTTTATCATTTAAAAAAATATTGATCTGAAAAATATATTATTTTTAATTTTTACAAATTAATTCAATATGAATGTCTTGTGAATTTATTTACTATTTACTGTGCAGACTGTAAACTAAGCAAATAAATATACTTAAGTGTACAAATTTAAATAAATTAACTAAATTAAATATATGTATTTGGATTTATTTCTAAAAGTAAATTAATTGATGTAAATTACAGAGTATCTTGTAAACGTTAATCTGTAAAAAGCCCACATTTTGCTTTACCTTTTGTCGATTTTTGATTTCTGTGTGCTCTGCGACAATCACGTCGAGCATTCAGTTGACATTGCCCAGGTGTTGCTCTGTGGCTTAAATGCTGCGACTAATGAGCCGCACGAAATGCTGCACTGAGCGGAAAAAGAAGCAAATATTTAATGTGAAATTAAATTCACTTTAAATTATCAATTTAAATTTAAAAGACTTTTCTCAAAAGCCAACTAAGCTTGAAATAATATTGAATTGAACTTTGGTATTTCTTAATATCGTCTAATTGTTTTTATAACCCTTTTCCTTTTTGGCACAAAAGTTAATTTCCCATTTTCTAAATACTCAACTAAGAAGAAGAAGAAGAAGAAGAGGAAGAAACAACAAATTGCCAGCAATTCAATTTCGAAAAGGGTTAGAGAAAGCAACAATTGGTTCTCGCTATCAATTTGCTCAACTACAGAGAACGTAGCATGGCATCCTTTTGTGTGTTGACCCAATAGACTGAGCAAAGCTCACGTCTCCCTCAGAGTCCCTGCTCCTGCTCTCACACTAAATCCTCTGTCAGAGAGCAACAAATCGACCCAGGAGCGGTACGAGCAGCCTTCCCGATTCATATTGGTCGTCTGGCATTGCAAACGTTTTTAATTGACAATCAAAGTGTGGCCAAAGTGTGTGGGGTGGGGAGCAGACGAAGTGGGCGTGGTGATGGGAGTATTCTGGTGTCTGCATATTTTCAGTCCTCACAATGCTTTTGGCACAAAATTTGATTAATTCGCTTGATGGCTGCATTTGCTGTCGGCTTATCCCTTTTGACAGCCTGCTCGCAAAAGATATCCTTCCATACTGAAATCTCTGTGTGTGTGTGTGTGTGTCCCACTTGATTGTTTGTCGGGCAGATTTTATGACTGAATTCATTTAATAAATGAAGTGCCTTGTGGCTTTCAAATGTGCGAACTGTGCACTTCATTTTGTGGATCATAAATTTTGAGCCAGCAGCTCGATGACTAATTGACCTCCGCCCTCCTCCTACTCGACTCTTAAGGTCTAAATTGGCAAACAATTGCAAAGCAGTTTCAACAGAGCTTAAGACCAAATGGTTAATTATTCACAGTTTCAACAAGTTCTTCAGAAAACTGTATATGTATATAAATTTCAATTAAATGAAATGCAAACAAAATAAGTACAAATAAATATGAGTGTTAGAGAAGAGCTTCGAAATAGAGCTGGGAAATCCATCGAGGGCTCCATCGATAGTATCGATGGAAATTGTGAATTACGATAGATCGATGGACATTTTTCGATTTCGATATATCGAACTTGTTGTGAGCGTGGTGATGGCAATAAGAATAAATTGCAATCTTTTTGTTATTAATTGCAATTTTACAATTTTCAACAGTTAAAAAGTAAGGTACATAATAGATAATAGCAATGAAAAAGTTCTTACAGTCCTCTCGTAAGTATTTTACACAGATATAATTGTAGGCCCTTGTGAATGTTAAAGTATACATATTTACATATGCATGTATTAGAAAATATTTATAGCAGCAAGTTCTGCAGAATCAGAAAGATCGTTTAGCAAAGCAAGAGCGATTGCTTCGGACCGAAGGTCAAGTTTAAAGAAAACTATAGTTAGCACATTTATGAACAAAAACCAATGGCTAATAATAATCAATAGACCTAATTTGGTGATCTCCAAAATTGTTGTCATTTATAAATTTATTTTGTTTTTATTTATTATTTTTATTACACAATAAGTGATTCTTGTTGACATTATTCAATAGGTTAAGTTATCAAAAATAAGTTATTTTCTTTCAAGCACAAGTGATTCTCATAGATATACGTAGATATATTGAAGTTATATCTTTTTTTCTTTATTTTTGTTTGCACGGAAATCCTTTGTTTTCTTTGAAAAGTTATAAAATTACTTTAAAATCTTAATTATCCATTTTGAATTTTATTTGTGGGGCTTAAACAATTTCAAAACAATGTTTAAAACCTTAAACTAGTTTTAAAAAGGCCTTTTAAATTACCGATGGAAACATCGATATATCGATGGTGCCTCCATCGATGGATTCCCAGCTCTGCTTCGAAATGCAGAGCATATGTGTAGGATTGTTAGCTACTGCATTGATGGAAACTATAATTATGGAAAGCATATTCTTAAATCAGTTTTAATTAACAATATAAATATATAAAATATATAAAAATATATGTATATACATATATAGCAAAATATGTGATCTACATAGTCTATTATTATTATTATTTATGTTATTATTTTTTTTAATATTATAAATTCTCTTATTGCTTATTTAGGTTCTCTCACTGTACATATATTCATATATTTATTACATGTATATATTTATATTATTTTCCTTCACACCTTTCATTCTATCGACATCATTTGCGGCTCCTTAAAGTATGCCACGTTTTGCGGCTACAATCAACAGGCATTTCACTTTACATTGCCTGCTGCTGTGGCATTTGTGAAAACCATTTGTGAGCGCCACATAAAATTGCTGCAGTTGCTGCTGCCCTACGACACAAATACGCAGCAAGTTCGCGGTTACACAGGCTGCTGCTCTGTCATTTCTCTCTATCTCTCCCTCTCTCTCTCTCAATTGCTAGCTCGCACTCTGTCTATCATTGGAGCTCTTTTCCAGCTCTAACTTGAGCTGCAATGCACATAGACATTCGCTTAAAACCAGTTAATAAACATTATTTGTTGTTGTTGTTGTTGTTCAACTGTACATTACACACACACACACACACATACACATGGGCAACTGCAATGAAGGAAAAATCATTATTGTATATATATATATATAACTTATATATATCTATGTGTGTGTATAAATGTATTTATATAGCAAGAGATGCAGTCAGGTTTGTGGGCTGCCCGCAAAAACTATATATGCGAGCGCAATAGGGAAGCTAAGAGTGTGAGTGAGAGAGAGAGAGCGCGAGAAGTAGAGAATACTTTTTGCGAAAGTTTATTGAACCGGAAGTTGGCTGCGAAATGCGGCAACAATGCGCGAAATGAAGGCTCTGCCTGCCGCCGGGCTACGTCTGGTTCAAGTCTGATTTAACTTTAGCCAGTCCAAGAGCTCTTCTTTTTTTTTGGAAATATTTTTGTAAATCCAACAAAAAAAAAATGAGAAGGAAAACGGCCCAAAGGCGCATTTTTGATTTGTGCCTTGCTTCTGTTGGATATGCAATTGGGTTTCCTTTTAACATTCATTCAAATTGTATTACTTATTTATATGGGCGCGTCTGGCACAGACTCTACAGCGTCGTCTGTCGCTTTATTGTTTCTCAGATAAAGGGACGGAAAGCGAGTGGCAAAAAGAGAGAGAGAGAGAGAGTGATAGAGAGGGAGTGTTGTGGGCGGGGGGACGCCGAGAGCGAAGAAGTGTGAGCTTACGTCTCAGGCCCTTGAGGCCATGTAATTGTTGTTTAAGTGATGCAAATGAGCGTCTCTACAACAAACAGCTAGACGAGAGAGGGCGGTCGAGAGCTGAGATGAATTGTGATTGAAAATGAATGAAGAGATTGGATGAAGTCAACGTGTAAATACACTGCCTGAAGATATTTATGATAACATGCTAAATAATATATTTGAAGTATTAAATAATAATAATGTCATATATAATTATCATATATATTTGTATCATTATAAACATTAAAATAATTTGTAATCATATATTTTAAAAATATGTAAACTATGCTTAAATTTTTAACTAGGTTGAGAACAAAATTTGATTGCCCTAAACCAGAAATATATGGATGGAAGATAAATAATATTCGAATAAACAATTTTAATAATATTAAAGAATGTTATATCCAATTTTAAAAATAAATGCGCAGTATTATTATAAAAATCCCGTATACTGAAAATATAAAATAAATCAGAAATGAAAAAAAAAAAAAATTAAAAATAAAAGTTATTATTTACATTAAAAAATATAATAAAATAATTAAAAAAGCTTATAAAAATAAATAATAATGTATTAATAATATATATTTATAAATAATATTATATTAATAAAAAAAAATAATTTAGTATAAGAAGAAGAAATAATAATAATAATAAATATTAATAATTAATATTATATTATTAAAAAAATAAATAATTTAGTATAAGACGAAGAAAAACATTTAATTTAAAAAAAAAAAAAAAATAACAACAATTTGTATTTTCTAATAATAATTTCTATTTATGAAATACTGTCCACTTAATATGTAAATTTAATTCTTCAAACTTGACAAACCTACATAGCTGATGCACAATACCCGAGCGATTCGAAAGGGCATTAAAAACCAGAAGCAGCTACAAAGATATATGCCTGCAGGCTCCATAGAACTGGGGGAGAAATAACTCCAGTTCCACTCGTGTCTGCTCGGCTCGGCTCAGCTGGGCTCAGCGTTTCGTTTGAAGTGCGTAAAAATGTGTTTTTCGAAAATTGTTGTTTTTGGGCTCTGCTGCTGTCAGTTTTATGGAGAGGGCTAAAAATTGTTGTTGGTATTGTTATTAAAAAAAAAAGAAAACCCTTCGCAAAGCTATGAGTTGTTGTCACTGTTAATAGGGTCAGAAATGTCTGATTTATGGGAATTTAGCCTAAAACAATGTTAAAATGTTTAAAGTTTATTAAAATTGATTGTCATCTGTCTGCTGGGAGTGTATTAAATTGTGTATTTAAATATTTCAAAAGCCTTCGCTCAAATTCCAATTTTAGTCCCATCAATGTTGATAGGCAAAAGAAAAAAAAAAAACTGTAGACGAAAAAAAAGGAAAATTGCATTCGATTGTTTTTGGCTAAAATACAAAAAAAAAAAAAACACGAAAATAAAATAAATAAATAACGCATGTCCAGTGGGACATCAAAAAAGCACGTTTCATATGCCATGGCTGAAGTTATTAATGCAATTCATTTGTTGTTGACATTTCCGGACACTGAACAACAAAACATTTGAGTGCAGAATAGTTTAGTTTATATGGAAGATGATATATCGAGAAATGAAAAGTTGAGAATGTAAACTAATTTTAAAGAAAAAGAGATGTATTTATTATTCATTAAAAAAAAGTTAAGAGAGCGATTTTACTTGAAGAAAAAAAATTTGTTTATGAAAGATTTTAAAACTTTGTATTTATAATAAAATAAAACATTTATGTTTAAAAATTTTCTTTTATTATAAATTTTGTACATTTTATTTTTAAATTATGTAGAACTTTAGAAATAGGATTTTATTTATTTTATTATTTATTATTAAAAAATTTATTTCTTCCGTAATTTTATAAATTGAATTCTTAAATTATGTAGATTTTTATAAAGAGAATTTTATTTAGCTTAGAACAACCAAAAAGCATATTTTGAAGAAATATGTGCATATATATATTTTCGAGAATATATTAATAAAAGAAATAAAGAAAATATATATATCTTAGAAAAATCTCTCTGTAGCTAATAGAAAATTGAGAAATTTTTGCATATTGCTCTATCTCCATTTACTGTATTTGCTTTATTTCAACACTTCAACT
This sequence comes from Drosophila antonietae, assembly GCA_030914385.1. Lineage (NCBI taxonomy): Eukaryota > Metazoa > Arthropoda > Insecta > Diptera > Drosophilidae > Drosophila > Drosophila antonietae. The sequence continues at coordinate 12,160 of JAUESO010000048.1, read as the reverse complement.
CTCACACTCTTTTGCCACATGTTTATTTATTATTTGTATTTCTTCTGCAATTTCGCTGCCACTATATCACGAATCACTTCTTAAAATCGCACATATGTTTGTAATTTTACAACACACCCCTGCCATCTCAGAGTGCATTGAGTGTTGTAGAATGCAGAAAATGATTTGAAATCTGTAAAACAAAAATCGAAACGGAAGTGCACAAATGGTGAGCGGGAGGAACGCAGCGTCAAAGAGACAAAAACACATGTTCTAGCTGCAAAAACCAAGGCACGGCAAGCAACAGCAACCAAGGGGGCGGACTGAACTGGGCTGGGAGAGGGTGTGGCAAAAAAAGAAAAGGGCAAAATTTTACGCTGCATTGGCGACAGCAAACATATGTCGTTGTCGCTGTTGGTTCCGTTGGACCCAGGCAAAAGTTGCAAGCCCAGCGGTGTCGTTTGCACGCAAGAGCGACAAAGAGAGGGAGACGGAGAGAGTGTGAGGCAGCATAGGCTGTGTGAGGCGAGCGGGCAGTTAGACTGGGTGTGAGGTTAGCTGAGTTTGCTTGGGGGGAACGAGCAGTCGTGTATGAAATATGCGTGCCTTGTCTGCCCCAATGCATGCAATATTGCATATGTCTGTTGAAGAGCATATATATATATATATATGGGTATATATATGTATATAGATTGATAAATTGCAGCCACCTCCCGCACACACATAGTTAAAAAGCCGCAACAGCAACGTCATTAGTGGCCGGGTAGCCTGTGTAATAAAAATCAATTCTTTTAAATTGTCAACCCCATTGGGTCGCTGTTTCAATGGAACTCAGGCATAGGGAGTTTACTTTTAGGGTATCATTGTGGGGAGTTGTTATAAAATCATGAAGCTATAGATGATAAATGCTTAAGATGATGTGGATCTAAAGGGACTGTAAATTTAGATAAATGTAAATTTATTACAATTTTTTTTTATATATTGCAATTATAATCATTTCAAAATTTTATTTTTTAAGCTCTTCAAATAATCACTTTGTGTGATCTTTTTTAGTTGATCCTTTGATATCGTGTTTTTCTTCGATGCACAGACTCTATATTTTCTGTAAGACTTACATATTTATCTTAAAGTCTAAGTCTTTTATTTAAAAGCTTTTCAGTATCTTTCTGTTCGTCTGCTAGAGTATTTAGAGTTCTTTAGCTCTTTGGTCAATGGCATTTACCAATTCTTTCTCTTTTTCTTTTTTTTCTGCCCCAAACATATGGTCGAGTGAGTTGGGTTGATTGTCGTTTGTTGGTTACCCTAGTCCCAGGGCGCCCATTGCATGCACATGATAATTATGGGTGTCGCATATTCATATATGTATTTGTATGTATGTGTATTTGTGTGTACTCACTTTTAAGTTAAACTTCCAGCGAAGTGCACGACTTGAACTGCAGTTTTTGGTATTTTGCATTGGCATTGTCTTTGGTGCTGCTCCGACTCCAACTCCAACTCCAACTGCAACTGCAGCCCATGGGAAATAATTTGTTGTGGCTATATTTATGCACCATAAAAGTATCATTTGTTCTTGCTTGGCTCTGAGCTATTAGTTTTATAGCATTTTACATACAATTCACATGTTCTGCCCTCTAACAGAATAGCAAATTGTTTTTGGGTGTTGGTGTACTGGGAATTTGTAGGCTCTTCAAGCTCTGCGAAAGACGCGATTTGATGTTGCTTTAAAGAGAAATGCTTGTGGAACTAAATGTAAATTATACTTTTATATGGAAGTGTATAGGTATGCGAATTAATAGCAGATGATATATTATAAATAATGTGATATCTCTTGCTTATAAAAATGTTTCAAGAAATGTTGTTAAAGATCTTATAAAACTAATGCGAAAGTGCAGATCTTTTTTCTTTTAGATAAATTATATCAATTTAATAGATTCAAGACATATTATATATTATAATTAAATTTAAAAATAAATTAAAATTAAATTTTAAAATAATTAAATTATTAAAGTAAAAAATAATATTAAATCTAAATAAAATAAATTATTATAAATGTATTCTGACATAATCAAAAGATTTGAGCTTCTACTAATTGAATGCAAGTTTTTTAATTATTATAAATTTAAGTAATATTCAATTTAACCTATCACTAACTTTAAATTTAATAAAATTAAAGTAAAAACCATTTTTTTTCTATAATTGATTGGTATATCATAAAATTGCAACAAACTAAGCTAAAATTCTTCAAAGTTTCTTTGAACGATTTTCTAATTGCTCTGAGTGTCCTTTCCCAAACACCAATCAGCTGCTAGGCAACAGCGCCAACACGTTCAATGGAAGTTTGATAGGACATGTCGTTGTCGTTGTCAATGTTGGCCGTGCTTAATGCAGCCATAAAAATGCGTATAAAATCAAACTGGCTGCGTCGGCTAACGATGGCAACGTTTCGGCTATCCCAGCTCTCCCGCCTTGCGCCACAAAACACCTTTATATACATTTTTATTACCCAAACGTCAGACGATGTCTAGACGAGCACGAAACACACTGAAACATAGTGGACATGAGGCTCCGAGATGCTGCTGCTGATGTTGCTTCAGCAGCTTCTCTTCCCTTCTCTTTTTTTTTTTGTCAACTGAAATGTGACTTGCTGTAATCTTATGCGCATCTTTTAGAGCTGCTCCGATGACATTTTACGAGCATTTCCGTAAACCCTTTATGTAAATTAAAACAAAATGCGCATTCAATTTGTACCAGAGGCCGAAACTACAAAACCAAAAAGGGCAGGGACAATGTCAAAGTAAAGGAAAGAGCAGAAAACTTGATCCCAGGCATTAGGTGGGCTCGTCTTGGTTAAGCTGGACTTTTGACTTCATCAAGGGAGCACGAGAAAAAGTAAAAACAAATAAATAAAATTAAAGGCACATCATATGTAAGCAGTCCCTAAAGATTAGCGCTGTGTGTTGGGCAAGTTGATTTGTATACCCTGTAAATGGCATAAAAATGGGAAGGAAGCTGAAAGCCATTGCTGATAAGCTGAAGTAAATAAGTTGATAATGATATGTTAAGTAAAAGTTTGGGGTACTATCAGGGTAAATATTATAGGATATTATATTGTATTTGATTTTAAGAACTCGTACTTAACAGACAGATATAAGGTTTATCGTAAGTTATGAATAGCTCTTGAGTAGTTCAATAGTTCCAACAGATGAACTTTTCACTGAAAGAGAACTACTATACAAACAAAAAACAATGACTTGAGCTGAATTAAGCTCATTCATACTTGAATGGTATGGTATGGTTCAGGGCCAAAAATAATTCCATTCATATTCCTATTCTATATTCCATTTCCATTCAATTCAACTTTATAGAACTTCACTTACTAAGGTAGTCCACCGTCGTTCACTTTTGCTTTCAAGTTCAAGTTGCCTTTTCCTTTTTGGGGCTGCCTTACGCACTTCAAGTTCAAGAGTTCAAATGGCAGGGAGGTGGGACGAGTGGTGTGGGCGCAGCACCCATACAGCTACAAGTGGCATTGGGGAATAGCCAGAGAGTCAGCTCAAACCCTACCTCCTGATATGAGCTCTACCCTAATCACTTTAGGGGTTGCTTGGTTTTCTTTTTCTCTTCTTTATATTTTGGAGCTTTACGTAGTTGCCCCAAGCTGTTTGCTTACCGGGTTACGTGTGCAAATGCATTAATAATGATGTGTGTGCAGAACGCACGTTACCCGACGCATTGCACGTAATGCGTCACGTGCAGCCAAGTTTGGTGGGAGGAAATACGATGTGGGGTAGACAGGGAGCTAGAGCCTTCACATTGCATTCATAAATAAATTATGGCATTTTTCGCATTACAGGGCGGATTTTTGTTGACCAAAAAACAGGTAGAGGCAAAGAAAACAAATAAGATAAGCAGCAATATATACTGACGTGGAGATACCTTAATATATATAGGAGTATATATGAAATGAGAGTTAGATATAAGGCTTTTAGATCAAGCAGTTCAGAAGGTGCGATGAGAGATGGTAGAGCAGGAGAAGTAATGAAATATTAGAGAGGCAGACAAATAGATGCAGAGATAAAGGTAGAAAAGAAATTATAGAGGGACATACATAGAGATGAAGAAAGGGACAGTGGGAAGAACAAAGCAGTGGACAGAGGGAAATACCGAGAGGAATACGGAGGTACAGATGATTTCGTCTGTAAGTCCTGTAACACCTACATCCCTCAGCTACTTGAACTTGAACAAAAAGCAATCATACCCTGTCTTGCACTTACGTTTCAATAGGTATAGCAATTGAAGAAAAAAGAAACTGCTCGGCTAGTCATAAGTTGGCTAACTTTAATGTTTCAGCTTCCGTTTGAAGGTGTCTTGGCGCCTGTGTCTAGACACAAGTCTAACCCTCACACATACATACACGCACTCATACAAACCTACAGATATAGCGTCTTCGGCTGCTTCTTCTTGTTCTTATTACAGTTACAGGTGTGCCACGCATAGTTACAGTTTACCTCCTCAGGCATTTGCTCTTGTTGTTCGCTGTTGCTTATGGGGCTTCCCATTGCTATTTACACGGGGGCTGACTTCCCTCCGAGGGGTCGTCCAACTTCCATAAAAGCACACAAATACGCAATAAATTCAATTAATTGTCTTAAGCTTCTTATTTCAGCAAAAATTTGTTACGTTGCCCCAACGCGTCGGTTAGTTGAGAACTTGGAATTGCGAGCGTAAAAGCAGCCGCTGGGGCACTTCTTACGTCAGTTTCTGTCGATATGTCTGTCTGTCTGTCAGTCGAGTCGAGTTGAGTTGAGTTGAGTCGAGTCGAGTCAAGTCGAGTCGAGTCGCTGTTAGCTATAGGTGTTTGCGGCTTTTGACTCCTCAATTTCTGTTCGGTCTCTTTATTTTACCTTTCTTTTTTACAGCGCACACAATTTCATTTTATGTTTAGGTTGCCAAGCGAAGTAATTCAATAAAGCGACGAGCTAAGAAATATCATTTAAACTAGCCCTGCGAAAGGAGCGGCTTGAGCATAAAAAGGTAAACTTATTGACAGTCTTAAAGGGCAACGAAATAAGTTTAAAGTTGCAGCCGCAAGAAAAGAGAATTTTACATTTTTAAATTGAGAAAGTATATAGAAATTAAGTGTGAAAAATATGAAAATTAATGTGAGAGAAATAATAGCAAATGATGTCGGATGAAGGATAAGTAATGCATCGAAAGTCATAGTCATTAAATAATATTTGTGTTGGCCTCTGAATCAGCCTCAACTTTAATCAACAGTACACTCAAGCCTTAAGCTCAAGTCTTAGACTCAATTCTCAGACTCAAGCATTAGACTCAAGCCTCAGACTCAAGCATTAAACTCAGTGCTCAGCCTCAGTCTTATCGACATCATAAAGCCTCAGACTCTAGTCTCAGATTCAAGTCTCAGACCTCAGCATCAGTCTCATCGTTAGCATCAGCCCTCAGCCTCAGCCCTCAGCTTGAGTCTCAGACTTCACCGTCAGAGTCACACTCAGAGATTAGACTCAGTCTCAGTCTAAGCATCAGCCTCAGGCTCAGGCGTCACACCCAAGTCGCAGCCTCTGGTTTACATTAGGCCTCACTCTCAGCCCCAGCTCAGCATGAAGTCTCAGACTCAAACGTCAGACTCAAGCCTCATGATCAAGCCTCAGACCTAAAACTCAGTCGCAGCGTTAGCCGCAGCATCAGCCCTCAGCCTCAGTCTCAGACTTAAGCGTCAGACTCACACTCAGACTATAAACTCAGGCCTCAGCGTCAGCTTGAATTCTCAGACTGAAGGCTCATACTCAATCGTCAGACTCAAATCAAGTCTGCTGAGACAAGCCTCAGGTTCATTCGTCAGACTCTGGCGTCAGACTCAAGCCGCAGGTCACAGTCTCAGTCTCAGCGTTAGACTCAGTCTCCGCCTCACCCTCTGCCTCAGTCGCAGCGACAGTCTCAGTCTTAGTCTCAGTCTCAGGCCGCAAATAAATCAATCTCAAGATTTGGATTTTTAAAGACATATATACATATACAGACTCAAGTCAAGTCTCAGTCACAGCATTAGACTTAGTCTCCGCCTCACCCTCGGCCTCAGCCGCAGAGTCAGTCTTAATCTCAGTCTCAAGCCGCAAATAAATCAATCTCAGACTCAAGTCCCAGGTGCAGGCTTAGCAATATGAGCTTACTAAAGACATATATATATATATAATATAGCATAATTGAAGCTTATTCATTATTATCGTTAGCTCATCTCTTTTGGAATTATGTTTGAAATATTTGACAGAGTTCGAGCAACAACTTAACAAACTTAAAGACATTAAATTGTATGAATATACAGTTGATGAATATTTTTTATTTTAGCTAGACTTACGTATAAAAATTTACAAAAAAAAACTTTTTTGAAATACCTTATCAGTGATGTTTCCAATACTTGACAAATTAAAAAAAAAATTAAACTACTAAGAATTTTTATTGTATTTTTCTATTTGACAACATAAAGTCTATGATTGCTTAATTTTAAATATTTATTCATAAATAATATTTAATTTTTAATTTTTATCAAATATGTTTTGTTTTTTGCAAAATTTAATAGACGTTGAGTCTTGCACTAGTTTTTAATAAAACTATTTTAATTTCTGCAAGCAACTAAATGGAATCGCACATACAGCTCGATAAACCCTACACGCACACACACACATACATCAAATGTGAGTGTTGTATGGTGCTGGCTGCTGACGTTGATGGTTAGCACGTAAATTTCCCCAGTGACATAAACGAGAATTTTTGCTAGCAGCAGCAGCAGCAGACACACATACATATACACACACGCATACTCATACACACAGGGTTTCTCCTACATTTTGTTCCTTTATTTTTTTTATATTTCTTATTTCTACGCCAACTTTTACACATGCGAATGACTTTAAACAATTTCCACAACAATTTTGTACGCTCGAGTCGGAACGTTACTTCTTCCACATTTTTTTTTTTTTTTTTGTTATTTGTTACCTTTACGCTTTTACGGCCTCTGCGGGAAATAGGCACTAAAAATCTAAGGGAAATGGCGTCAACAAAATGCAACGCTAAAATGGCATAAAAAATGCCTGACGCAGTGCCGGCAAATTGAATCACGGTAAAGCTTAAAGTCACAAAGGGAACTTTTCGACCAAAGAACGTCTTAAAGGCAAAGCAATCGAAGGGTTCAGCTTGGAGCGCTTACAGCTCCCTTTATGCACATTAAAACGAAGAAAATATACGTACATATATATGCGAATATATGTATATATGTATATGTATTTATAAATGTTACGTTTTGACTTTCAAGTGCTGCGTGTCTTTGGCAGTCGTAAAACGTTTTAAGCATATTAAAAATGGAAACATGTGGAAATCCTCTTCTATTCCTCTTCTTCTTCTTCTCCAGCCAACGTGCCATATAACGCAATCGACCAAAAGGGCGAAAAATTTGATGAATTGACGCAATTTCAGCCACAATAAGTCACTGAGATCGTAATCGTTATTGTTCCGAGAAAAGTACACTTTTGGATGGGATTTCTAACTAAAATAAAATAGATGACAATTTATATTTAATTGAATCCTCTTAATTAAATAAAAATTTAAAGCGCTTGATATATAGTAATAAAAATTTAACAAAACTTATACAATGAAATATGAAAAGAGAAATAATAAAATAAATAAATAATAAACACAAATAGTAAGTACATCAAATATAAAAAATTAAAATTATGATTAATAAAGTAAATAAAATAAATAAATAAATAAATAAATAACTAATATAAATAATATAAAATAAGACATTTTATAAAAATATGAAAGGAAAATTAAATAATAAATAAATTTTTTAAAAAATCTTTAAAAGACAATATAAAAAAAAAAAAAAAAACAGAATTTGAACTTTAAAAATATATATTGAAAAGGAAAAGGATATTAAGAATCTCATTTTATAATAAAAATAAATAAAAAAATAAATAAAAAAAATTAAAAAGGGGAAAAATAATTAAGTTTTATATAATATATAAATAAAATAATATACAAATTATTGAATCTTTTCTACTTTAGCCTTATATTATCATTTTCCTTCTCTAAGCGTAAACGATTTTGGGAACATCTTTTAATATTTTTACCCTTTTGCCAAAAGATAACCATAAATATATATACTTTTTCTACCCACCAATAAATCCAACTGTGTGCGTTTGCAAAGCAAGACAAGCATCAAAAAAACAAAGAAAAACAATCAAATAGATAAGCAAAGAGAAATCGCCAAATCACAACTGGAAATTTGATGTGCACCCCCTTCAAATGGAGGCGTGGCTGGATTTGAAAAAGTCTTTGTTCAAATTGAAAAATGGCCAATAGAAATATGCGAAGTGAAGTGAAGTCGTATTTTGCCTTTGGCATAGAAACTTTGGCAAATGGCCAAAAAGAGATTTCGTTTTTGGACAAATAAGCGCATAAATTGAAAAGCAACCACAACTTTGACCCACATTCAACTGAGCCACTCATAATCAGCGTGCTTGACCCCAAACAGCAGGCCATATAAAAGAGATTTTTCGCCTTTTTTGTAGTTTTTTGATCTTTGTTTTTTTTTGCTATAGAAAACTTTAAATCTCTGGAAAAAAAAGAAGAATATTTATATTAATAATTTTTGCGTTGAGCCACACAAAGTCAAACACTTGGCAGCTGTGAGAAGAAGAAGTTATCTCATCAATATCGATTCAAGTGTGGGCTGGCTTGCCAGTGCAGGGCGGGGGGCGTGGCAGCAAAACATAAGCCGAGAAGTTGAGAACGTGTCTAAATGGGGAAAAAATGAAGAAGCGTTTCAAATTTTCAGCGACAGCAAACAAAAAAGACAATAACAAAAGCAACAGAGTGTGGGAGGACATAGGAGGGGGAGTGGAAGAGACAAAATGAAAAAAGAAAAAAAATTCCCAATAAAAATATATGAATCGATGCAGGGCTGATGATATTAAAGACATTTTATTGCTGAAGAAAATTAAAAAAAAAAATAAATTAATATAAAAGCAGAAAAATGAACTATAAAATTATTAATTAATTATTATTAAATATAAATTAACTATTAAATAATAAGAGAGATAGAGACAGACAGAGATAAAGAAAGAAAAAATACTATTGAGTAAATTACTCAATACTCTCGCATATAGCAGCTTGAGCTAGAGCTAGATTTCCTTAGAGCTGCAGCTTAGAGAACTTTTTTATGTGATACATATATGAAAAAACCTGATATTACATTAAGATTTTATTCATGTTTTACTATGCCTTAAATTGCATTGAATGTTTTGCTTGGCAGCCCTCGTTTTTTTTTTCCCCGATCAAGAGTTGTAAACGCCTCAGCTTTGGCCCTCAGCTTCTGCCTTGCACTGCTGGCATCTACTAAGTTCATCATCATATCGCGCAGTGTTTGCGTCTTGTGCTGCCTCTTCTTCATCATCGCCGTCGTCGTCGTCGTCGTCTTGAGTTTATCGTGAACTCAAGTAGTTTACTTTTGCCAGACATTCTTTTGACTTGGCCTTTGACTTTTTGGGCCTATGCCCACATTAGCAAAAGGATTGTCAACGTTGTTGAATATCGAGACGAGACGCGACGCGACTTGGCTTTGCTTTTCCCTTGCTTTTGCTTTGCTTTTCCCTTTGCTTTTCCTTTTCTTTTATTTGTTAATAACAATCGCACCCTGCTCCATGTCTGTCTGACTGTCAAGTGTGAACGAGAAATGTGGCCCATTGTTGAGTCTTAAAGCACGCCTGTTTGCCTGATCAAGTGGCCACCGAGAAGTTTGTCCGACCAACCAAAAAAGCAAGAAAAAACAAGAAAAAAATCAATAGAATGCAACTTGAGTGCGTGCTCGACTGTGTGTGTGTGTGTGTGTATCTATATATGTGTTCATTTGTTTGTGTGTGTGTGTGTTTGTGGTGCCACACCCAATATCGAATTACTCTATTACCAATGGCAAGGCGAACAGTGAACAGCGAAGAGGGCCAAGAATTATTTGCAACCAAGTGCGATGTCTTCTTGTGCAACGTTTCTTTTTTTTTTTTCTGTATGCGCTGCAAGACATTTTATCCTTTTTTGATCCTTTTTATTGTTACCAACGCAGCTGGTGTTGTCTTACACAAGGGCCAAACCAGTAGCCTGCCACGTATACCTATTCGTGTAGTCTCGCTCTCCCCACTATTTTGGCGCTAACCGCAAGCGACGTCAAAGTCGACGCCATATTCGTTCAAAACTCTACGTCCGGGGCAAACGTGCTGTGGCTGCAGTCCAAAAACCGGCAATTGGTTTTCAGTTACAGCCCACGTCGTCAGCAGCATTCCTGCTGCACTCCTGGACTTCTCTTCTCTTTCTCTCTCTCTCTCTCTCTCTGCACGCATGCAGAGCTTACAACTAGCAGCTTGTATGTGCACTTGACTCGTCTACCTAGTTGGAGCTTTTCCATGCTCTTCCGTTTGCCCTGTCCAAAGTGCCAGCCACATAGTTGGCCAGTTCACTGAAGCGTTGCTAGCCCATTTGCTATTTCATAAATTCACTAAAAAACTGGAGAAGAAAAAAAGAAAAACCAAAGCTAAACAATGTTAAAATATGTGTTTGGAGAAGTTTAAAGTTGATAAAAAATAATTGGTATTTAAAATACAAATAAAATACACTTATTAATACAAAAAGAAAAAATGTTTAATATAATATATTTTTATCTTTATAATAGATTTTTTTTATTATCAAAAATTCTTTTTTGTATATATATATTATTCACGTCTGAAAAGAAAATTTTAACATTGTTTAATGATTAAAAAAAAAAATAAATAAATAAATAAAAATGAGCACAATATAATAATACATAAACTGAAGTCTAGTTTCCTGAAATTAAAAAAATACTATAAATAGGAAAAAAAAGTTTAATTATATTTATTTGTATTTAATCATTTATTGAAAGAATAATTATTATAAAAGAAATTAAATATATATGTATATTTAAAATATATATTTAAATATATTTTAAATATAAAAATATAAGAATAGAATAATTATTATACAAAATTAAATATATATAAATATATAAAACATTTATAAAAAAAATCAATATAAAAAATATAAAATTCTGTGTTTATACATAAAAAGCTAAACTTTTGAGCTTTATGCTAAATATAATTTTTTTTTTTAATTGTTCTTTAAACATTTTCTTAACATTTTCTGAGAGTTTCAACAATTTTGGCAATTTAAATACTAAGCCTTTTCTAAAGGTCTTTTGTGTGCCATTGCCAACAGCTGTGAAAATAAAAGAAACATTTTGCAAAAGGTTCATTAAACTGCGAGCTATAAAAGGAGCCGAAGGACAACGGCGTCAATGACTAGGCGTATTTTTGACTGCAGTTGCAACAGCAGCAGCTGCGGCAGACAATGTTGATCATAATCTATATGCCATGGCTACGTCATGTGCTTGAGTGTGTTTATGTGTGTTTGGTACGTGCCTGTTATGGTGTACGAAGGACATTGTCGATGCGCTCCAAGTATTTGTGCCTCTGTTTAGTGTTTGTCTGGGCCAGCAAATTCGATTTGAGGTGGGCCATCATAGTGAAGGATACTTTAGAACGAGTTGATTGAGTTAATAAGAGGAGAATGAGCATGAGAGGACTGCTAGACGACTGTCTCGGACCATGACACATTGTATCCTTAAACTCGATTCCATTCAAAACTTCACTTGGGCTAACAAATTAGCAGCAAACTTGCTGTCAAACTGTGCAACTTTTCTAGTTCGCCGAAAAATCCACGCACTTAAAATCATTTCCTTTTATGCGACAGCAAACGAAATTTTCCGAAAACACAACGAAAACAGTAGACGCTGGAAGCTGTTTTTGCCGCCAGTGCAAAAATCCATTAAGTGGCTGCCAGTAAAAGAAGTAGACGAAAATCGAAAAGAAAATCCAAGAAAACTAGCTGGGAAAATGTGAAAAATGTTATGCATGCGCTTTAATGCTCTGACAAAGACTTAAATGAGTTTATAGATGGAATTAAGTTGGGTTGTTTCAACGAGATTTCGTTCTGCAAATCCCTAGGTGTTCCAAGGATCATAGAACACAAATTGAAACAAGATATAACATAAATTCTATGCAAAAGTCCTTTTGGAAGCGAAATCTTTTTTGTATAGCTATCA